>VWPU01001216.1:0-289896 GCA_013398955.1 Callaeas wilsoni | reverse complement strand
ATAGAAACATCTCAGGGGAGGAACTTAGCCTAAGTTACAAATGGTAGTACAGCTAAAGATAATGTTGAAACACACTGTCCTGTGAGAGGCCTGAATCTCTGAAACAAAGAGAGGAGGCAGGCACAGGTGACCTCAGGGGTTAAGAATTTTTATGTTGTGGACTTTTCTTTGAACCTGTCCTCTGAGGCAGAGTCTGGTGCCGTGAAAGTAACCCATTCTGAATCACCCAAGATAGTCTGGGTCACTGCAACACAGGGGCAAGGCTGTTGCATGAGGTCCATACTGAGAAGAAGATTCTGCATCATCCCAGCTTTAGCTCTCCCATCAGCCACCCATCTTTTGCCCCGTCACCTCGCGTGCCAGAGTAGGGATAAACCAGAACCTACCACAGAACATACTAAAACAAGGTTAAAAAGGCAGCCCTAAACAGTCTGTACAAAAACCGTGCCTGACAGCCTAGGCAGATTTTATGTATCTGTCCCTATTATTTTTCCCTGTGCTGGCTGCTGGCTTATTTTCCTATGCGCAGTTGTTCAGGAAGTGGCATGAGGTTCAAGTGATGCAGTGGTTGCCATGGAGAGAAGCTTGAGTTTGCACTTTATTTATTTTATTTATTTCTGAATGGCAGCATGCTGCAGTATGTAAAATCTGCATGACTTGCTAGCACACAGGATGCCACAAACCTGGGGCTGTGTTCAAATATAACCTGTCTTTGGAAAAGCACAGTAAAAAGCTGAGCCTCATTTGCAGCTGATTTTATTTCCTGTTCGGGATTGGATTTCCCTGGAGACTCATGTCTGAATTGTCCACTGAAGCATAATTAACACCTACCTGAATTACATTATTTTTTTTTTCAATCTGATACAAAGACACTCAGTGCCAGTGCTATAAAATATGCCATTTCAATAAGACATTAGAGAGTGAGTGTAACATGGTCTTTTATTCCTTTTTGTTAATTTATATAGCAACTAGAATCATGCAGAATCCTTCCTGCTTCCACGAAAAGGGCTTAACTTGCATGATAATATTTACAATTAATTAGCCACTGAAATTTATCCTTCAGCATTAAGGTAAATCTTGCCATGCTAAAGTGACACAGGAGAAGTGTCACATTCTTTTTAGATTCACTATACCTAGTGATGTCAAAGCAGTGTGAAATTGTTAGGTGCAAATCATGTCCTGGATAAAGAATCTTTTTGTCGGTCATTCACTCCCTATCCCCAAGTTTTGAAGGTTTTACAATAGTTACTGTTTGGAACTAAAAACTACAGGAAAATCTAGTCTGTATTTGTACCACTGTCATTAAGCAAAAGGTGTAGAAGGATAAGGTAATTTCTAAAAATTTCTATGGATTTTGAGTGAGCTGAGGACATGGACATGGGAGGCAAGCCTTGTTCTGGCTGGGTATTATAATTTTTAAATTATGTAGAACACAAATAGAGCCTTTCTAAATCTATTCCTTCATAAAAATAAGTTAAATTATTTACAGAAATATAGCATACTGGGTGTAATTAGAGATCTTAAAATTCTGCTTCTGCCATTTGACGGACTCAAGGACTGTACCTTTTCCAGCGTTCTGTGCATTCCCTGCTGCCTGGGGAAACAGACATGCCAACCAGCCATAGAGGCTCTGCAGGATGAGCACTATGTCTTTCTTCTTACTCACATCCCATTATATACTGCCAATTGCTTTGACAGTGCTAGCTATCTTTTAATTGGTTTGGTAGGTATTATATTGTTAGTCATATGCACAGATGATTAATTAAACCATTTCATATCCATATTTAAATTCAAATATAAGGAGCAATATTAAATTTTGTTCTTCTCCACAAGATGAAAAAGAGGGATAATCAAAGGATAAATAGATTAAAAATAAGATTAAAATAAGGATAAAAAGATCCATAGTTATAAAGGGATGGAAATTAATAGATTGGCGACTCTGCACTATGAGAGTTATTTAATGGTCCACACACTTGAACTGTATTACAGAACTAATTTCAAAGTAATATCTTTCATTAGCACAATGTATGTACTTTCATTATGTCAAAGAAGTAATATCAAGCCTTCATTCTCACCTAAGAAGGTCATATGGCCTGTTGTCCTTGCATGGGAGAGTAGGCTGATAATTCAGCACTAGAAAAGTTAACACTGACCTTTCCAAAAATTTGCATGGGATTCTTACAGGACTGAAGTAAGCATATATCAGAGAAAAGTCCCTGACAGATTTAGTCAGCAAAATGTCAGTTGTAACCATACTGGAGACTGCAAAGGGAAAGAAACCCACTTAATGCATATAAATGATTTGTCATACTGTGTGTCACTTGGTGTGACCTAGATTTTAGAAATTAGATATGGCATTCAGGCAACCTAAACATGGACATTGGTAAAATCAGCTACTAAGAGAGGTCTAGAATCCAGCCTCTTCTACTTTTCATTGGTAGCTTCTTTGTTGGTCTGGAAATGCCCCTTATGGCAATATGGCAAGGTTTTTGAAATGTTACTGCTGCTAAACTAGGCTTCTGAATCCTTCCTGAGCTCTACCACCATTTAAAAATCATAGGCCAGGCAGCTGATTTCTGTTTGAATTTCCAGAATGGCTTGACCTTTCAGTGACACTCATGATAACATATATTGACAGCATGGGGTGCAACACAAAGATCTTTCATGCCACTGGCCAGAATCCTAACTCTCAGCAGCTCGGAGCTGCATCACATGCTCTTCCCATTCCCACTCTGAATTCTCCAAGACATACCTCCAGTGCCAGAGGCAGGCACAGAGAACTGGAAGGTGGCACCCACCAAGCGTGGAGCAGACTTGCAGATCTCCTGCCAGGGACTGGCATTGGAGAGCCTGTCCCCACACTTAGTGGTATGCAGGATATTGATAGTAAAAACCATCACCCCATGAAACAGCCCTAGCTTTAGTTTTCATTATTTACTTTAACCTTTCAGGAGCAGATCCTAACATTTGATTTCTCTCTGCTATGCCTACAGAGGCCAGCAGTGTGTGCAACCAGCTGCAAAACACAGTTAACTGGTTGAAATTGCAAACAAATTTCTTGTACAGGCTTCCCCTGTACAAGTTGACATTGTTTAAAAAATCATGAACAGATTTATTTTTTTAACTTTTGGGATATGTTTTTTTATCCATGATACCAAAGTGGCATCCTCCAGGACCTTCAGA
This sequence comes from Callaeas wilsoni, assembly GCA_013398955.1. NCBI lineage: Eukaryota > Metazoa > Chordata > Aves > Passeriformes > Callaeidae > Callaeas > Callaeas wilsoni. The sequence continues at coordinate 286,713 of VWPU01001216.1, read as the reverse complement.
AACAGACTGTCTTGCAGTAATCTGTGCTGTTACAGACCAGCTACTAGAAAAGGGTTAAATACATCAGCCATTCTATTCAAGAAATGAACAGGAGTGAAAAATGCAACTCCTTAGAGACCAGCCTATCCTCTGGGCAAAACACTCATAGCAGTCATTACGGAAAACAGAGTCTGCTTCTTAGAGGATAACAAAAGGAAAAAAATCTCAAACTCCAACTAATATTTATTTGCCGTATGAACACAAGTGAGTTCTTTGAAAGGGTGACAAAGGAAATAGATGATACAAAGGTGATGAAAGCAATTTGTCTGTATTTTATCCAGGCATTTGATAAGCTGTCAGATCAAAACCTGTTAGGGAAATGATAAGACAGGAACAAGTACTATGTCGACATCAATTAAAAGCTGTCTGTCATCACAAACCAGAAAATGTTAAGTAATTAAGTAACTAGTTGAAAGATGGAGAGGCAGAGGTCTTGACACAGGCATCTCCCAACATCTGGGTTCATCCTGAGATTTTTTTACTATATTTGATTTCTTAGGATTTATTTCAAATGAATAAAATAAAACAGGAGGAGGAGGACTTCTCCCTGTTATGATTGCTACTGCAATTCAGAAAAGTATCTAGATTCCACATATGTACTTATGTTCTCCATGGATTTCAATTCAATAGCATTTTACTTCCTTAGAAAGTGAATAGAAAAAGAAAAAAATAAAAACCAGATTATTGAAAATTATTTTTATGACTCTAGATCAGGGCCATGCTGTATATGCTGCACAAAACACTCAAAAGGACAAACAATAAAATCTTTCACAGAAGTAAATGGAAAACCCACACATTGGTCTTAATCAAGCACACGGATCTTATTCTAGGTCTCTACTCAAAGGCAAACTAAAGCCCAGGTAGCAGGGAATCTGTGGCATTTCTGAAGAAACAGCTGAAATTCAAAGTGCAACACAAAAACAAATAACTAGAATTCAGGACAAACTTGGGATTTTTTACAGCTTGAAACAGAAAGAAATTTAGTAAAGAAGAATGAGACTGTTGAGATTCTAACTAAATGAGATGATTCTGCAAAATCTCTCTCACTTTTCTCTCTTTGTATATGATTCTCCATTTAACTCTGTGCAATTGCAACTTTTCAGATTTTAGAGATGTTCATAATTCAGGATCAGATCTCATATGCCCTGTCAGTTTTTTAATAACATATCTCCAATTTACATTCAGACTTCAAGAAAATGGGAAATTTAAAAAGATTAAAGCATTTGTGAAAGTCTAAAGCAAAGAATTGCACTGCCTAAAACAAATATTCATTTTTCCCTATCTTATTATTAATAATACATGTATAAAGCATATTAAGAACTACAAAACACAAATATGTTACATTTTCTCTACTCCAGTATTCAAAGTCACTGATAGCTCATATGAATAAGAACTTCAAAAGCTGTGTGAGAATACACTTCCCACTACCTCAGCAATACAAAGAGCTTTAATCTCAAGATGATAGGTTTACAGAGGTATTACTTAAACATAAAAGTTTAATCAATATCCTAAAAGACCCATGTCAATGTAATTTCTTAATACACCTTTGTACAACAGAAAAGACATTGGACATGAATATATTTCATGTTCATGATACAGAAATTTTCAAATTGGGCTTAGTTCAATGTACTGAAGCCATTAGACTAAGAAAAATGTGATTTTTTTTTCCCCCCCTTACTTTTTCACCCATGGAATATGGAATGGTTCTCTACCAGTATCATGTAGAGCTACTGCAATCTAAACATATTATCAGCAGCAACAGAAATGCTATTTCTGTTCATAAATAAAAGGAATAGCTGCAACAACTCTCCCATAGTTAAACTGGCAGCTTTGGGCAGGTAATGGCACCAATTCTATTCCTTGGGTGTTTTGCACTACTGTGGTTCAGCATGATTTTCTGACTGGCAGCTGGGAGGAAGGATGGAAGCAGCTCCTTCTTATGGCCATAGAGTACCCTCATCATCAGCTCATGACAGTCCTCACTGTCAGACACGGCCGCATGTACATGATCCTGAATTCCCTCAACTGGTACATCCAACAGCACAGTTAAGAAATTACTCTTTCACTTGGGTGCTTCACCTTCCTGTACAAAGACTACTAGGAGTCTCACTGCTAATGGAAAGCTTTATGAAAGACAATGAAAAGTAAGAAAGTAAGAAAAAAAGCCCAAGAAAATATTAGACCTGATGAAAACTTCCAGGTACTTTTATTTTAAATAATGTGCATCTGTTTTACTAAAAGGTGGCTAAATCATTTTAGTATCAGGGCTTTTAAAATATTTTAAATATGTGACTCAAAACTTCCAGAACCACGTTTTATCCCATATTACTTGAAAAGCTTCACATTTCTAGGTGAATGCATATAAGAACACATTTTTTTTTAACAATGCAGGTAACAAGGTTTTTAAAGATTCTTTATGAGGCATCATCATAGATGACTGAAGTTTGCTGTGAGCAAGTCTCCAGTTCGATGGGAAAAGGAAAAATCATTTTCCAAAACAGTAAATTAAATCACAAAATTGTTGTTGAATATTTTTCACCACACACCACCATTTTGTGGATGTATTTATATTTCTTTGGTGTTTTTCACTACAATATCTCAATACTAATACAACATCGACTCTGTCTGCACTAAGAGAGGGTAGGTTTCAGAATAAGGATCTAAATCTACCGTGACACTTTTTATAATGCATATTTTAAATATTCCATGTGCTTCCAAAGTCTTGCTTGGAATTCTGGCCTAAAACATTACTGCATCACTCCCACCTGAATTCTCTATGTGATGAATAGTATCATAAACATTTGTAGTGATCTCTTGTAAATTTAATAAAATGTCACAAGTTAAGTTTTAAACTACAATTATTCATACTTACGATGCTTCCTTAACGCTCTTTGCTGGTGTTCTCACCAGTGCCTCCATAATGCAAGTGTATTTATTTACTTGAGAGTTCACTGAGTCCAGTATAAAACCTAGAAACATTGATGGGACTATTTTCATTCTTTTCAGCTTTCTTGAGATCAGACCTGTAGGAATATAGCCAAATAATGCTGCTTCTAGAAAGAATCATTTACCAGTTTGATGCCTTGTAGAGGCTGACCCGGAACAGAGGCTGGACAGAGTGAAAGGATAAAGGGTAGGGATTTATTGAAAGGCCTTCACAGGGTACACCTTGGGCAGTGCAGGAGTCTCGCAGAGACTACACCCAAGATGGAAGACAGCCACACGTTTTTTGGACAGATATAAATTTTGTCCATTTGCATATCAGAGGTTAATTGTCCAATTACAGCTTCAGGTAGTGGAGTCCCATTCTCCCAGTTTACTCCCCCTCAGCTCACGTTTGTTAACATTTCTCGAGGCCTGAGAGAATGAGGTGTCCTTGATCCTCAGGCCTAGAGAGGAATTGTTGTGTCTGTCCAAAATGGGAAAAGCAGTAGCCAACACTCTATATGGAGCTCAGAGTTATACACTAAAGAATCGCAGGGTTACAAATACATGAAAATATAAAAGCTAAAATCCTAAGGCATCAAGTCCATCTGGAAGAGAACTCAAATGCAGAATAAGATAATATCTGTATCTGAAATATCCAATTCCAAAGACTCTTTGAATTGAGGTAGAAACAGCTGCATAGCCAGAAAGATCATAGTATACCAACTAAATAATAATCATGTACTGGAAGCATATTGTTTACAGCAAGAGTAACATTAATGCAATGCATTAATATTCATGATTATCACATGTATCATTAGTATAATTAAAGTCCATTCACAAATCCATAGGCATGGATTTTGATAGGTGGACTACCCATCATAAATCAGCTGGACAGCTGGGTTTGTAGTGTTGTGATCACTGATAAAAAGTTAGGCCAGTGGCTGGATATTAGTGGCATCTCCACACCTTAAAACTGGGGTCAGTTATTTAATACCTTCATTACTTTCTGGAGGAGGCAACAGTCCCCTGTCAGCAGCATTAGTTTAGGGGAAAGGTCAGTACAATGCCTATTATTACTGCTATTCACAAGAACCTGGCAGAGAAACAGGCTGACAATAAACTTGTGATGTATAAAGATAAATATGAAGTCCTGAATCTGGCATGAAATAATCTCTTGCCTCAGCTGAGGATGGTGGTCAATTGATTCCAAGACAGCTTTGCAGAAAAGGTCTTGGAATTCCTGGTGGATAGAGTTGACTATGACTTAATGGGGCATCCTCGAAGGCTTTCAAATATTGGATGTGGTTTTCTAGAAAGGCTGCAGATATCTCCATCCTTGGAGATGTTCAAACTTGACTCTGCAAGACCCTGAGAAAATCCAAGTTGGCATTGCTTTGAGTGCAACCTGGACTAGATGTTACGCAGAGCTCCCTTAAAATTTGTATTATTTTGTGATTCTAGATTTTAACAACCTGCTCATAAAAATATGGAATACTATGCATTTACACTGATTGGAAAAGTATTAGCTCTGTTGCATAGTACATCAACCTGTCTCCATCTTTTATGAGTAAATAAGAGTCATACTTCAGTATTCTTGTGCAGCATCGTATCCTGTTCAATTTTCACTTCATAAAATTAGGACAGCATATTTGTCATTCTTAAAGCAAGAAATAATTTTGCAAGTCTGACACTGCAACAATGAACGTAGAGCATACTCATAAGGCAGATATTTTCTAGCTAAAAAGAAAAAATGCTAGCATCTGTTTTATATGATTTAGTGACTACCTTCTGCATAGACATAACGCACCATTTATAGCATGTGCTCTTTGCTCAGTATGTTTAATAAATAGATTGCCTTCTGTTCATTTGATAACACAAATTTACTTGCCTTAAAAAATGACATTATATACCCTGAGAAAATATAAACTTATAGAATTGGACTTAGCCTATAAAATGGCATTTTTTGACAGTACCATGCAATTAAGGGGCACATCCCTGAGTGCACAAAGCTACCTCGAAGGCATAAATTTACTGTACTCCTTTCCACTGCTAATTGACTTCTTTTCCAGTGTGCCTCTCCATGACACTCTGCTTACCATGTTTTACTTAAAACTGCTTTTTACTATCCCATGGATTTTTATTACTTCCAGACTAAATATGTGGCAATGCTTTAGTTAACCTGAATCCTTTGAAGAGACATTAAAGGCTCTACTGTGCTGTTTCTTGGAGGCAGTGAAGTTCTTTGCTATGAAGGTGTAATGTGTGCTTGTGTTTGTGTCACAGCATCTGTATAAATATCAAGCTTGTTCTCTGATGTATGTTGAAATTTTCTGTCTCTGCATGGGTTTCCTCCTGTCTGTCACTATGTTCTGGGTATCATCTTTCCTGCACTTCCTACAGTTTCCCTTTACTTTGCCTTCTTTTGTCTTTCTGACTTACAACAGAAAACGACAAATGAATGTAAGCTGTTATATGACACAAACAATGTGGCTTTATGTTGTCTTTGGTTTTATTGATATTGCTGTTATTTTACCATAATTCATTCTAATTGTCCCTCATGCAATAAAATTATATTTATTTTAAAAGAGAAGGAGTGTCAGTACCTTCTAGGAAGTGATGACCCTTAAAACACCACTATCTACTGATTCAGTGCAGTAACAGCACCCAGCAATTGAATTTCAGACATTACCTGTATCCAGATAAAACCTGCAAAAATAAACACCAACTCTTCTTCTAAGTCACAGGATTGAAAACAGCTGCTCTGAAGTGCTGCAACTGAAGCTCTCTACTATTGAGCTGAAGTTCTTCATTCTCTGAGCCCTCCTACTTTGGATGACAGTTTTTCTTTAGTAAAACGCTATATTAAAAAGTCAAATAATGTGAACTTTAATTCAGCTGCAGTGGTGCTTTTCCTTGGTTCTGAGAAAAGATAATGTCTCTCCTGAGAAACAAAGTATCAACTGAGATTAAATTTCACCCAATCCTATTGATAACCATCCTTCAATGGACTTCCTTAGTTCAATTAGACTTCAAAGGCACAACAGCAAGAAAGTGATGGTTCTGGACATTCTAAATTGGATATATTTCATTTTAGAGATTTTGCAAGTTGATGGAACATTAAGGTTAGTTTATTTGCAATACAGAGTTTTGAATTTCTCTCTTTCCAGAGTTTATTTTTCCCATACCAGTCATTCAAATACATCTCTTTCACCTGCTAATAGTCCATAAGACAACACAATTTTATTGAGATCATAGCTTTTCTTTCTGAGTACATCTCCAAATTCTGAGGCACATAAATACTTCAAAGATAAAAATATCATATTTGAACATTTAGTTTCTATGGAGACAAATAAAAGTAAAATGCCTAACGTGAGTTTATATTCAGCCTGATGCCTTACAGGTTAGAGGCACTTCATTAAGCCTTAGAGACATATATTATTTCATAAATAAATACATAAAATAATAAAACAGAACCACCCAAAATCCCAAATCCTGTGCTTCTAATATGCACTTGTGTATTCTAGTTGTGTAAGAAATGCTGCTGGCAGCTAGTTCCTGTTTTTCTATTCCCACCTTATATTAAAGCCTTATTGATAGACTCAAGATATAGTTTGTGTCATTTTCAATAGAAAAATCTTTTAGTTGAAACATGAGAAAACTTGAAAGTCAAGACTTTGAGGCTTCTAGCCTTCACTCCAAGTGTTTAGAGAATAATAGCTACAGAGTTGACTGCTACAGATGCCTGATGCTGCTAGGTCAAAGTAATGAATGCTACATGTGTGACCTTTTAAGCCAGGATCAGCAAGAAAAGGCCTGAAAGGCACAGCATCATGATTAGAACTGTAGAAGTACTCCTGAGACTTCTTTCAGGCAGTTGGATACACAGCCCATTTTTAAAAGTGCATTTTAAGTGGCACTCTAGTCAGTCTTAAAGATCATATTTGAAGAGGTGTTGTCCACAATTATCATCTGCTTTAATGGTGTTTTCCGAATCCTGTGCTTCTGCAAGCCTTATTAGATAGCTTAATGTCTCAGTTAGCTCTTCCTTGTCACAAACTGCAGGTAAAATACAACATGAGATTATCGGTACTGAAGGTTTCTGTAAAGATTTTTGCCAGGCTTTGATGATTATGCCTGAGCCAACTTCCACGTGATAACCAAGTAAGCTGCCATTAGCACAGCGCTGGGCTTCAACTCAGTCCCCAGCAGGGCTTTTTTAGCTCCAAACTGTATCACATTAAATATGGCTGCAAGGTTTTTTGGCTTCAAATTTGCTCGCAAATGACCAGCTCAGAGCCTGAGCAAAATGACTATAAATATAGACATCTACATCTAGAAGAGCCATGAATTACAGTGTGGGAGCCAGGCTTGGCCATCTTAAGTTGATCTAACGTACTTGATTTTTGTACTATTAAGCCTGTTTATTCACCTGAGGATCTGCCAAACCTTTTGTGTTAAAAAGGACCACGTATCTGCTCAGCTAAAATTTATTATGCAAAAAGATATAAAAAGCAAAGAACAGCAGCATGAAGCTGGGTTCAGTGGACAGAAGTTCTGCTGCCTGCTGAACTAACTCCAGTGCAGAGACAGGCGGGAGCAGCATGGAAAGTGTTCCCAATGGAGGCTGACGGCGGCGAGGTCCCTGCCCCGGGCAGGTCTGTGGCTGCTCCCTTCCTGCTTGCCTGGCTGTCGGCAGCTTGGAGCCAACACGAGCTGCTCCCCCTGAGTCCCCTTTCAGTTGTGTTTCCCACGCCTGCTATCAACACTGTGTTCAATCCAGCCTCCTTTACTGGCAATGTGTGTCCATAACAACACTTTGAACACTGGATTCTCACTTACTAAAGCTGGCATTTTTCCACCCGAAGGTTTGTTATGCTGCAGACCCACCCAAGGAAGTTCTGTACAGACTGACCCCGTGTTTAGTTGCCTACCTATGGCACTGTGTTACAAAGATTTACCACTCAAATAAATATTAATTTAGGGCTCTTTCACCTCCATTTTCCACAGCATCATTAATACTAGCGTCTGCAACTGCTGTTTCACTACATATTCTTATTAATATATACATTATTTGTACTTTTGTTATAGAATTTTAAGACAACCTGACTTGTGCAATCAGGTTGTACATTAGTTTGGCAGTTTGCAACTAACTGTGAACTCAAGACCAGATTTAAAATGGAATAAAAATTACTAGAGCTAGTTTGTGAAAATCAGAAAATAGTAGGGAAATGCACAATAGTGACTCCACTTAGGCAGAAGACAGCCATGACACTGGAGCTGGCAGAAGCTGAGTGCCCAGATGGCACACGGGTATTAGCTGAGCAATGCTCACATCTACCAGTTACAGGGTAGCAAAACATTGCCACTGTATGGGATGTTATGTGGGATGAAAAGTCAGACAATGAACACAATTCATGGGGAATTAAACTTCAGTATTTCCATCTGCCTAAATACGAACTAATTTTGTGCATGTTATCATGCTCATCAGTTATCTTGATTAATCAGGTCTCGCCTGTGTACTTGATACCTTATCAATTCTTATGAAGAGCAGTTGATGAAAAAAACATTTTACTTATCATTCACTAAAACCCTCAAAAGAAATTTATATTGCTTTGCTAGAATTCTACCAAAATACTTCCAAGTACTTTAGAAGCCCGAATGTATCTTGCATGTTTATTTGACTCAACAGGAGCAAAACTCAGCTGCCTAAATGAATCTTAGCAAACACTCTTGAGTCCATATACAGTCAATGTGATGATAAAGTGCTATTAGGTAAATAGGCTGCTATTCATTTAATCTTAAAACAGATATCTTAAATAGGTCAGATGAATCTTATCCTGAAAGTACTTGCTTCTCTCCATTTACTGTAGAGTCTGAGGTAACTAGCTTTAACAGAGACACCTAGAGTGTAAATACTTAGAGTTAGGTGGAATGAATGCCACCTCTGAAATTCAAATGTACTTAATGTACAAATAAATCATGTCAAGGATTCCACAGTGAATTTCTTTAAAAGGAAAATTGAAATGAACCAGGCAAGTCTCATTAAATCCCAGCTGATTTTTTTCCTCTTGAGTAAAACCCAAAGAATAAACCTTTTTAGTTTCCAAAGTTCTTGTTCTGTATCTCCAATACAGTAAAACAGTTGACCTGAACAGTTAGGCTAACATGAGAGACAGACACACTAGTCATTACTCGGAAGCAGACGTCTTCCCTGCTGTCTCCTCTTCCAAACAAGTTTCTCTGTAAGGCCCAAATTTGGTAGCTGATGGCACAACCTCCCACACTCGTCTGTGACATACTGCAAAGAAATACCCATACTCTGCCATCCCCAGTCCTTTGCACTTACTGCAACTGAACCTTGTCAGTTTTAGCTCTGTTCGTTTTGCCCTAGCTGAAGAAGAATAGTTGTCTAGGATAATTTAGCAAGACTTAAAATTATCTTTTAGGAAAACAAAAGCAATGAAACTGCAAAGCAAAAAAAATAAGACAACCAATTCTAGAAGGTAGTTACCAACAATATTCTCTGCTACATGTGTAGCCTCTTTCTTACCCCAAGCCCCTCCAGGAGAGGACTCATACATGTAGGGTCAGTAACACATGGGAAAGCCTTATACCACGATGCCTAACGAGTCTGTGAACCCAGCGCTGATTCACCATCTGACACATGCCACTGCACCCCCCTGACACCTGGCCCACAGCTCACCCAGAGCAGAAGGTTCTCAGTGTGGGCTGAGTTGCCCGTATTGCTGAGTAATTCAAAGCATGGAGGGCAGGGCACAAAAGGTGAAGGCCACTGCCCTCGCCTTTCTCACACCCACATGGGTGCAGGTTGTGGAGAGGCTCATGTCCAGAACTGCAAACTCAGAACTGAGAACTTCCAGCATCCACTGTCCTGCCGCAGGCTGTAGTTCTCTACTGCCTAATGTATGGAAATCAGCTTCCAGAGCCGACCTACTTGCTCTAAGGGAGGCCCTGTGAAGTCAGGGCCCCAGCTAAGCTTATACTTACTTCCATGTCAAAGTCTGGAATAAAAACTCAGGCAAATCAACAGTGCAGTTTTTAGGGATTTTGAACTTAGTATCAGGGTCTGAGAACAGTATGAGTTGCATTAACAATCCAGAGGAAAGTTGTACTAAATCTGGTCCAGAGCGTCTATAGATTTATAAAACTTTAATTTTGTATACTTTTTAGAAATATTAAGAATATAAAGTCTACTATGAAACAGTTTAAGACAGTGATTGCTTATACTTTTATCTTGTCTTAACATGGCTGAAACCTCATCTAGCATTCTTTACATATCTAGCACTGATGGGAAAATAGGTTAGACTTCAGCTATGTAAGTATGAAAAGTATCTCAAACACCTCAAACACCTCTATTTGAAGAAAAAATAATTTCCTATATTCCGCAAATTGACTAATATTTTGGTATCCACTAGAGAAAAATCTTGTTCACAAAATGTGCTTTTGTCTCAATAAATAAAAAAGATGCCTTCAAAGACATAAAAAGCTTGAAACATTCATATCATCATATCTGTAATTTTTGTTGCAGACATGTCTCCTATTGCATAAAAAATGTTGTTGGAGAGGTTTGCAAAAGGTCATGAAAACTGTAGGCAATATTTTAAAGACTAATCACTAAAACAGAGAGAAAAATATCTAGAAAGCAAAGCTATGATCTTAAATAGGAAAATAAGAAGACACTACATAACTTTTTAGAGTATATAAGGAATGAATAGTGGAACATCTGTTCAGACCATGAAGTTTGCTAATATCATTAAAATGCGTGAAAATCAACAAACAGCTATTATCCACCTTGACAAAAGTTAGTGCATCAAGCAAATCCTGACTTGGGAGTCCTGCCACTTTCTTAATTGAAACAGTAACTGAGTTTGTTTGAAAGAGTGAAATTTATTCTTCATCTTAAATTATACCAACAGGTAACAGAAAAATCAGACAGAGCAGAAAAATTGCAGAAATGACCAGAAAATAAATACAGTTGAAGACAAGTTCCTGGTGACAAAAGTTATTTAATTGAAAGGAATCAGATCATGCAAGGAAAGTTATTTGTGAGACCAGGCAGGAAGGGCTGTAAAGCTTTTATTTTAAAAATAAGTCAGAATATTCTGAGCTAGGACATGAATATCGCTAGAAAGCTCCATAGATATTAGAGAGTGAGGGTGAATAGGGTCATCCTCAGGGTGCACAGGGGAGGGAAATGGCAGAGCAGTGTATCCTTTTCTCAGTCAATGTAAAGTGTCATGGTTCAATTATCTTCAAAGTCATTACAATAATGCATACCAGGGGAGGAACTGCCCCCCAGTTCTGTGCAGGCCCTAGCAGGGAAAACTTGGCTATCTGATGGTTACAGAATAAACAAGTGTAATAGAATGAGATAGTATCTCCGTACCAGTGCAGACTGTTGCTCAGGATTACGTCTGTATAGGCTCTATTTACATGTTGTGATGGTTTTGTCAGAGGCAGAGTTAATTTTTTTCACAGCAGCTGGTTTGGGGCTGTGTTTTGGATTTGTGCTCTAAACAGAGCTGATAATACAGGGGTGTTTTTGCTATTGCTGAGCAGTGCTCGCACAAAGCCAAGACCTTTTCTGCTCCTCACCTCACCCCATGCCACCAATGAGGAGGGTGTGGGTGCACAAGGGGTCTGGAGGGGACACAGCTGGGACAGCTGATCCCAAATGACCCAAGGGATATCTCACATCATATGGTGTCATAACATAAAGCTGGGGGACAATGAAGGAAGGCAGGGACATTCAGTCATGCCTTTTCTCTTCACAAGTCACCGTTACATGTGGTGGAGACCTTTCTTGGAGACAGCTGAATGAAGCGGTAAACAAATTCCTTGCTTTGCCTGTGTGTGCAGCTTTTGCTTTACCTGTTAACCTGTCTTTATTTCCACCTGTCTTTATTTCCACACTTTCCATGAGTTTTCTCACTTTTACCCATTCAGTTCTCTCCCCTTGGAGGGGAGTGAGTGAGTGGCTGTGCTGGCTGGGGTTAAACCATGAGCTTGTGTAAATGAAACAGGCCTGGGCTATCACACAGGCCTTGAGGCCAGATGTCACTCCACAGCTCTTGTTTGTACCACTGAAATCCTTCATTCCCTCTTCCGCTTCCACAAATAAGATGCCTGCCTCCAAACTGTATTTTGGGAAAGACGCATTGCCAGCCTAAGTCCTTGAAACAGACCCAGGCACACACACAAGGAGTGTACTGGCACTAAGCTATGTGGATGGCCACATGCCAGCGAGGGAACTCGGAGCACAGCCCACATCTGTTTGCTGTGGCAGATGCAGTCACAGGTGCTGGGCAGTACGGTTCGCTGAACTGCTGCAGCTGGGACTCAGAGCAGATGTAAAAAAAAGAGACTACCTGGTCTTACAATAGATGAAGCTGGATAATTACAGACATGGAGGAAAGGAACTTTTGATCAAATAAAAGTGAGAGGAAAAACCATTTTTTATTGCTACTTATATTTACCTCTGTTACTGTGACAAAGATCTCAGCAATGACCCACCAAATGCTTGAAGGCACACTGTGCAAGTCTTGTGTTAGTTGATGCTTTGCTCGCCCAAGTAATGTACTCGCTCTCTGATTTTTTTGAGATGAAGACACTACAGAATCTCCATATTCCTAAAGAATTGCTTTCCACTCATAATATTCAACCACCTGACTAGGATTAGATGCTTAACATAAATATAGTGTTCCAGGGAAAATTTCTTTTGCTTGGCTTGTTTCTGGTCTCTTGCAGATAGATAGTTCTGTTTATTTAGCAACTACATAATTTGATAAAATAATGGGGAAAATGCAAGTTTCAAATTCCAGTCTGTGATTTCAAGACAAATATAACACTTTTCTATTAAGTAAGAATTAAACAGTTACAGTGGGTGCATCTTACATAATGTGGAAAGTGTTATGAGAATGCAAGTAGTTCTCTACAGGAAGAAAACAAATTTTTGGCTGTATTCAGTGAGAAGGTTTTAAAAGATGCAACAGGAAATGAAGTTTTGGATAAAGCTCATGAGGGCTTAGGCTTCATTTCTGAAGCCTATCTTACTATTGATTTTTTTTTTTGCTACATATCAACTTAGAACAAAAAATGATATAAAGGTGATACTGAAAGAAGACAGGGAGGGTCTTAATTGCAACATGCAGAATAAACAATGTTTGCTTATAATGATTTGCATTTTCCTATAACTATACATATTTAAAGCATTGGCAGTGGATATATAAATCAGATTTAAAAGCTGATAACTTCCTGATTATGTTGCAATTCAAAAATTGTCCAGTTAATTATGGTGAAAAATATTTCCATGGAATGGTATGTTATTTCAACATTTACTTTTGGGGATTACTGCCCAATATTATCATTAAAATAAAGCAAAAACCTGATGGTGGATGAAATATAAACATTGTTTTTTAGAGTAAGATGTCATAAGTACTGTAGCTCAAGCACTTACATAAAAATTCGTGAGCTACCATTTCCATAGCAACAGGCAACATAATTTAGCTAAGATAGCTGCTCTCCATTCTAGGGACTTCATTGCCATTGCAGGTTACAAAATACAAAATTATGTCTTTAAGATTCTAATAAATTAAACAGACAAAATGCTGGAAACGCTGAGGAAGGCATAGATTTTATTACAGATGAAAAACAATGCTTCTTTCTCTTCTCACCTGTATTTCATGGCATTCTCTACCATCTTCAACTCACCACATACTAATCTAGTTCTCCTTGTTGTGCAGGAGATCCAGTGAAAGGCATCTGAAGCTGGCCTGTCTCTTATGTTAGTCTGACTCTTTCTGGAATGTGCAGAAGCAGCTTCTTCACTGGCCAATTCCTTCTTTCGCTCCTTCCTCCTCTCAGTTACCAAAATAAAATTCACTTCAATGCAGAGAGTCAGCACAACATATCTGGGGCACCTGTTAAATCTCATATTGAGCCTACACACAGTTACTAATTTAACACACTGCTGACACACTCCCATAGTTGTAAGTCTTTTGCTTCCCCAATGGTTCCGTGAATCTTGCTATTTATCTGAATCACTTTAAAGTGCTTTTCAAAAACATCTGGCTCCATACTTTTAAATTTAAAAAAAAAATGTCAGTGAAAAGAATTTTAAAATGGGAACTTAAAAAGGCATCATAACTAATATTCTCACTAAAGGTACTCTGAAATTTCACACTTGAGTAGCTGTGGTCTAAATGGAAAGATCATAGGGAGCACCATCAATTTCTACCTACTGGAAGTATAGGATTGCAGTCTGCAATCCTTGCCTTGCAAAGAATAATGTCTTATACTATTTTATCAGTGAGGCTGGAAGAATTCCTTTTGAAGGAGAAACCTGATTGATGTCAGCAAGTGAATCACCACCTGTCTATGGGAAATGGATGCTTTTGAAAGCAAGCTGTATTGGACACTACATTTGATAGACTCTGTAATGAAGTGATGGCTCTGTCTCTGAAGTTCTCCTGAGCTGAGCCCCTGACAGGGACCCTAAGGCACTCACCTCCTTACTATAAAAATACGCAGAAGGTAAAAACACTAAGTTTTTTACTTCACCACTGAGAATTAATTATACCTGATATTAGGATACAGATAATTTATGTGACTTCTATGTTATTTTCTCATTTTGGCAAGTGCACCAAAGACAGAAAATGGCACAGGTGTCTTGAAAAGAAGCTGTGATGCTGGAGCACAATCACTTGTCCTGTGGGTAGGTTATACGATTATTTGTCAGGAGCAATTCAGGGATCAAGAGTGAGATGCAATATGTTCTACTTATGAACTTCACCTAAAGAACATATAAAATGTACATGTAGCAGTTAGCTTCTGTTTTCCAGCTACGATGCAATGCATGACTTATTACAGCCAAAGATCCTGACACAGAGAAAAATAATCCTCTACTTCTACATCCATCCAAACAAATATGTACAACCCAATTATCATTCCATTCATTCAAACCAAGTACTTATGATCTAGCACTTTGATGAAGGCTTAAATGATCAGCTGATATAAAAAGAAAAAAAAAGCATTACACCTACCAGAGTAATTATTACAAGAGTATTTTTATCCTGCAGTTGAACATACGCAATAAGTGAGCATTAGATTATGCTACTGAAATAGTGCATGAGCCTTTATTATCCTACAGGACAAATTCTGTAATCCCTTCTGACAGACTCATAATCACAGCAATGACCAGTTCTTGACCTGTGAGGCAGGTTGAGTACCCCTGCCAAACTAACAAGGATAGTAACTATTCCGTTTCTGAAAAATTGATTGAGTGTTAACCACCAGAACTGTAAAAAGTCATCTCCATATTAATTAACAGTGCCTAGTCTTGCATTAAAATCAAACACACATACACGAGTCACTGATCTTGATAGATAAGTCTTACACTACCATCTCCAAAATTTATGATTGCAGGAAACACAGCCACATTTATTCAGAGGTAGAGACAACCAAGAAAAACACCAGCTCTTATAATCTCTGATAACTATAATCACTTCCTTGGCTGAAATCTGAATAACAAAACAGTTCTAGAGCTATGTCAAAAATAAAATTTAAATTCTATCATCAAGTTTACTTTGAAGTAGTAAAGACTGCTTGTGGCATTTTAGGTTTGAGATTGTAATTTAATATTTCATAAGAATATGTTCATAGAGCAGTATGATTTATTCTTGTTAAAAATCTTGTAATAGCAAAGAAATACCTGACTCATGATGTATGCAATACATAAAACTTCTGGGCAGAATCTGTTGTTTTATAGAAAATAATCTGGACGTCTATTCTCCTTGGATGGCTTTTGTAATTCATATCTCCAACTGCTCATTCAAGAAAAGTAAAAATTTTAAGGTCTGAAACAAAAACATATTTCAAAACTATAAATTTAAAAAACATTCTGAGGTGATATAATTCTAGGGAAAATAATATTTGATAGAAACCTATAAAAATTAGAACCCAAATATAAATAATTTTAAAAAAATTTTTTTGTATACAGTAAGCAACTAACATTCATTAAAAAGTGCTGCCTGACCATTTAATTGGCCATTGAGGATAAAAAAAATAATGATTTATATTGTGTCCAGTAAAATTGATATATTTATCTATATCAATTAGAAGAATATATATTAATATCAAATACTTATTTTGTAAAATATTGTAAGTGCAAACTTCATCTGCTACAAGCTGGTCTAAACATGTAGCCAAGGAGTAACATTGGACAGTACATAACCACAGTAAATACAAACCTCATCAATGCAGTATATTTCATATTTCTCTATTTAAGAAGTCACTGTCGGTTGAATTAAAAGCATTTTCTATATTTAGCTGTGAAAACAATCTACGTTTAATCCACGCCATCAAAATGAGGAAATTAATGGAGGCAGGTTTTAGATGAGGAATTAAAAGCTTGCAAGAAGCCGAGCTTTGACTGCCAACATGGTTGTCCTCTTTTCAATTCAAAAATTAAATTATCCTCCTTAAGGATTTGCCTTTGGCTCTAATTCCAATTTGATATCTTTCTTCATATGAGTTCTTGTGGACTACAGAATTGGTTTAAAACATCTAAATATACTTCTTTTAGGAGACTTTAACATTTCAGAGACTTCCTTTGACCTGTTTCTCTTAGCATTACGAAGTGCTGCAACAATCTCCTGCAGCATCACAGTCTAAACACAGAGCTAAGACTAAGAATAGTTGAATAACAGTTTGGAAAAATTGCTGCATTAATTGAACGTTGAAGATAATATGACAAACCCAATACCAAATACTGTAGCCCTTGCTGCTCTCAAATAATTATATTTCAGATATTTCTAAAAATAAATGCTTAATTAAAGAAGAATCAAGCCATGACTTCATGCATTTGCAAATCAGATATACATCATGTAGCTCTGCAGTATCTGGTAGAGTCCAAATATTTTTTTAAAATTTATTTTAGTTCCTTTAAATTCTGTTTTGTGGTAATGAATGAGGTATATAATTACTCTGATTCATCCTGTACCCTTAACATGAAATACCCCAGAGCACTTAAAAACAATAATTAATAAAATATCAAAAAAGAATTAAAAGCACAACTAAAAATTAATCATTAACTTCACATTAAACAAGATCAAGAATTGTGCAGAACTCATTAAGACTTTGTATAACTCATGTTATGTAAATGGCTAAAAAATTACTAGTAGTACCTTCTGCACCTCTATATCAACAGCTCTTTATACAGTTCTTGTTAAACAATTATGAATCATAGCAAAGAACCAAAGAAATCAGACCAAGTAATCCTAAAGAGTAAAATAAACTCATGTGGCAAAGCATCAATACCATATGTCTCTGGGAGACTCCTAATTTCAAAGAAGGAGTATGTAGTTCCTTCACTTCTGAAATTGCCATATATTCAAGAAAGGTGTATATCCCTTTAATTTTTCCTTTTTGCATATATATAGGTGGAAACTAAACAGGTGAAATTGAGGATACAGAAACATACATTTGAATACAGGAATGAATCACACAACTGTCAAGTTCCTGCATGATTAGGCACTTTCATTTGTTTTCCCATCTTTGTAACTCCATGGCTGGGTTGCGCTCTAGAGCAAGGACACACCACCACGCTGTGCGTGCCCCAGCCCAGCTTCCCCAGAACACATCTGTACCCCCACCCCAGGAAAGGTTTGCTCAGTGACATGCAATCCTCATTGCTCAATCACCCAGAAAAGGCAGGCTCCAGAGCAACCCAGACTGAAAACACATGAGCTATTTTGGACCAGGAGCCTGAAGGACCTCAGAAACAAAACAAGTAAAAAAAATCCAATCAATTTGAAATAACGTTTTAATATCCCCCCACCTCAAGTGCAAATTCCCAGAGCAGGCTTTTCATGTTGGTGCATAATAATTTTTTTACCTGCAGGTTCAATCTGGAAAACTGATATTTTGAACAGCAGGACTATGCAGAGTTACATCCCAATTAAGACTCTAAAGGCAAGATAGAGTACACACAAACATTCTCATGGTTTTTACTTGAGACAAAAAAGTCAAGGGGCAAACACAGAATGGGAAGAAATTACCAGAACTAAAAAAGTTATGAATTTGGATAAAATCTATACTAGATGAATACTAGATGAGTACAATAAATGAAAGATAACTTTTTTTTAGTTTGTGATTCTGTCCATTCAACTTTACAGAAGCTCAAAAGGAGCTCAGCTATAAGTGACCTTTTCAGCTTTTTGTTTACTGGCTCATTATACTCCACCCTCTTATGGTTTGGTGACATGCATTTTATGTTTTGTTTCACTTTTTTTTTTTTTAATGAAGCTTGTCTTCAGCCTAAGATGACAGATCTTACTTTTTTGAATGTTAAAAATTATGTTACTGAAATTCAGTAGAAAGATTAAAAAAACCACCGACACTTAGCAGACTCAATTCACTAGGCAAGCATTTCCCCAGATAAAATCAAGATGATGGTGAACCAGCTGTGAAATAGTATTTTCTCCAAATTTGTTCTTTAAAAATCTTTCAGCCCTAATCAAATAACACTGAACTTTGATATTCTGTTGTTGATACTCGAACTAAATTCCACTCAGTGTTATTTGTCCTAAGCCATCCAATCTTCATTTTCTACCCAACCTTACACATGCTTTAGGCAAAGGCAGAGAAAAAGGATAAAGATGAGACTTTCTGTGCTTCTGACTCAATGCTACAGTAACTGCAAATAATATGGCTGAGAAGACACTCACAGATAAACTTTTATTTCAACCACAATACCTAGTACTGGTGTACTGAACGAAATGTCCATTTAAGGTTTTGACCTAGCAGATCTGTGAATGGGAAAGTGCACGTTCAACAGGCCATTAACTAACTCACGAAATGATGCTCATTATATGGCAAAAGTGTTATTTCTTCTGGAAAATGAGCAGGTCACTGACCAACTACCTTGATCAGATACACTGAGGAATTAGAATGGATATTTTGAGTTCATATTTGATTAGCATTTGAGACATTCTTTCTCTAAACTGTTCCCACAGGACTGCACATGCCAAGTTCCTACCATAGCCCCAGCTATTATTCAAAGACCTGAGAACGCTCATTCCACTTAGAGCTATCTTAGTTTCACTGACAGTGCTGAAGACAACAGACTGTTCCCTAGACTATTATGTGACTTTCAGAAATTTAAAAAAAAAAAAAAAGTGAAGTTGAAATCTAGCATTACATTGCCAACAGTGAAGAAGTCTTTGAAAAAATAATAGCTTTGTCCCTGAGGTATTTCAGAAAACTTCAAGCCTATTTAGATGAATTGCAACAAAACAGCATTCATCATTAACACAATGAAATACAAAGTCTGTGGATCTTACCAACCAATTGGGTACTTTGGGGTGGTAGTAGGGAAAAGAGAAAGCACTACACACTAAAGCAGAATTAAAAAAAAAAAAAAAATCAACAGAGATGCAGCAGGTGCATTTGGATTACCTAGTGTAGATTCCTAACTCAGGTGGCACCTACCTAATTTCAAGATTTCATAGGCGTGCTTCAAAGCCCATGGAAATCAAAGCAGACAACTGCTATTAACTACCTTCACCACGGGGCTCCTCTGTGTTAAAGGTACATTCTTAATCTTCTAAGTGAGCTAATAGAAAATATTAGTTATAGGGATGCAGTCTGAGAAATGTATTTGAGTGGGGCTTTAATGTCTCTAAGCATTTTTTCATGCCACTCTTTAGAGACACATCCTGGCTAATTCTCCTTCTTCTTCAGACTAATGACCACTGAAAACTCAGTGCCCACCCAGGTCTCACCAGATTGAAACAGCTAGATTTCATATGGTGCCATAAGAGCATTCTCTTCCACCTCAAATCTCATGTTAGCCACATCAAATAGGGAAAAAATGCTCATTCCTATTCTATCTGTTACCTTTTAGGATTACCACTTGGTTTACTTGACACAGACAATCACTGTAACCTGAACTGTAGCTAAATCCTTAAAAAGGGAGAATGAAGAAGGAAGTGTTATGTACAAATAAAAAAGTACTTTACTTCTATATACAGCATTTACAAAATTCTACATTAATATATTCTCATAGTTTCTGAAAAACAGGGGTTCCTAGGACAGCTGTCAGAAAACCAGTCTTACAGTGTGAGCCTTAAAGAGAACAACATATGAAATTTACCAGAACAAAAGTTGAAAGGTACTTTGACTACTGTATAAAAATTTTTAGTAGTCATAGGGGTGATAGAATTGTGATAGTCTGTGAAGGAGGCCAGGTTTGCTGATCAAGGCAGTAAGTTCATCAGGCCATGCGGCACACCTTCTGTGCACAGAGACCTTTCAACCGGTCACTGCAGTTTGTCATAGACACTCGTTCAGAAAACATACCTGAAAAAGGGGGAATTTTCAGCGTTGCTGACAAAGGCATAGCAAAAGGAAGACTGGCAGCTGAAATTAGACAAATTCAACCTTTCCACAACATTTCAATTTCCTAGCACTAAGGGTAATTAAATATCGGAATGGCTTACCAGGGGAGCTGGTGGACTCGCCATTGCTTGGAGCTTTAGGACGAGATTAGATATCATTGTAAAAGAGATGCTTTAATCCAGGTTCTGGAAGTTCTCAACATGCCCATAACACTTGCAGCTCTGCATTAAGACAATGACTATAATCAAATCTCGTACTTTAGGGTTTCAGCTGATCAACTGCAAGGGTTATAAAGATTTTTTTTTCCCTTCACATCAAAACCAGACAGATACTTTGGTGTGGTTTATATTCTGATCTGTCTCTGAAGTAGCAGAGATTGCCCAAATCTACAGAAAACATGGGGCAGCTGATGCAGTTGCCAGTGGAGATAGGGAAAGTACTTTCTCTTAGCCTGAAATACACAAAGCAGTCGTATCCAAAAGGGAACTCACATGGATTTGAAGTCATCTAGATGGATGCAAACCACTTCTGCGCTGGAACCTGTGTGATTAAGTCAGTGCAGAAGAAGGTTTGATCTAGGTGCCCTGCTAAGGGTCTGGCAGTAGCACCCACTCAGCATTTCACTGACACTGCTACATGACTTAAGGAAAGGAGTCATTTCATGCTCTGCTTCTGCAGAGCACTGGCCAAGGGTCAAGTGAAAAACTATTGGATCACCATACCCTTAGAGGTCTCGTTAATGAATCTTGCTGGATTAGCTCAAAGGGTGTGCTTTTTTCCAAGATGAGATAAATAGAAATCTCAAATGAGTTTGGTTTGTGTTTGCTCAGTGTGAGATACAAATCACCTGTTAACACACATATCTCAGCTAATTAACTAATTGCTATTGAAGATGCATAAGTAACACCTTGATCTCTTCTGTCTGCTGAAAGTTAACATTAGCCTAACTAGAGTAATCATGTTAACACACAGGTATCAGGATTTAACGTTCTGTGTTTGCCAGCATAAGTAGATATATAAGCATCTCTTTTGGTTTTTAGCTTAGCTACATCTGTAACTATTCAATCTGCACTATTTTAGCAGAATACTATAATGACTTGATTATTAAATGTAAGTAAAGCTGAAGGCAAGACAGAACATTCTGCTACTTTTACCCTTTTACGTGAAAAGAGTATGTCTTAACTCTGTCAAATAAAGCATAAAATCAGAAATGGTTCTTCTAGTGATTTCTGTGAGCTGCACAGCAGCATGTTCATATTGTGAGTCTCCAAATACATGTCTATTTAAGTGACATCCATGCCAGGCTTTTATGCTTATTGGCTACCTACACTATTCTCCTACATCCCTTTGACAGTTTGTTAGATTCAAAGATATTTCTGCCTGTGCTAAATAATGGGCCATTTGATAGATTTGTGCACAGCTACAAAGCTACACCTGGAATGTAATGCAGGCATGTAAATCACCTGTCCTGCAATTCAGGACATTTTCCATGCAGAATAAGGATGATTTCTCTTTGCCATAATTCTGAAGCATACATATCTATATAAGGCTCTGTTGTCAGTATTGCTCTTTATGATTATGTTGACATATTACAAAGTAAGAATGGTAACACACCATGACAGCACCATCTAGTAACATAAAATATTCATGCAAAAACAAAAGCAGACTCAACCTTCAAAAAGTAGAGGAAAAAAAAAAGGTACACTGATCCTGCTTGTCTCAATGTCTATTTTGGTGATGCATGCATATATTTGACAGCACTTATGAGGATCAAACTTACAAGATGGCCCTAATTAAGCAGTATGTTATTCCACGGGTATCCTTGCTCAAACCAAATCAAAATACTCAGAATAAGAGTTTCCTCATCTGGCAAGAAAATTACAAAATCTGCACTTACAGTCTTCTGACTTCTCAAACTGGCATCACTTCTTGTGCTGCTGTATTTAAGTACAAATAACTCTGACAGAATCTGTACCCAGATCTGCTCCACACTGCACACAAATTTCATTGTAATGAACTTCTAAACTTTTTTGTTCCGTTAGTTTTTTTGTTCTATATCTTACAGCACACTTATGTGCCTACAGTGCAGGAATGCTTGGAAAACCTCAAATAAATCTACTGTCTCATAATCTTTAAAGAATGATCTTTAAGGAAAAACTGAAGGAGGAATATTATGCTATGCACTAGACACACTAGAAGCCAATGACATAACAAATAGTAATATTGTTCTACAGATAAATATCATCACAAATTTTGACTAAATCTCTTTGGGATACAAATATTATGCCTTAGTTTTCACAGCCTGCTCATATGAAGGATTATTCAAGAAAATTTTGAGCACAGAAAGAGTCTGCATATTTGCAGCAGAGATTTACTTTATTTCAGAAAGCGCTCATTTATATTCCTTCTGTGCCAAAATATCTGTCCAAGTAACACAAAAGTTCACAATTACTTAGCATCAAATTCTCTGCTCTTATATTTCTGCTAAAAAATTCCCAGCTCAAAATGTTTGAATGGTAAAGTAATCATAGTTCTAAAATTCTAAAATTTTTAATTGAATGTACTATATTTAAAATTAAGTTCCACACAGCATAAAAAATGTGCATGTGCAGTAGACTCCAGAGAATTAATGTAATTGTGTTATCATTCTTCCTCGATTCTCTACTGAAAATGTTCTTTCTATTCCAAACCTCTTTCCTACACATTTCTAGTAATAAAACTGGAAACTAAGTCTTGTATTTCTTGAATCTTTCTTTCCATAAATACTGACTGGTGGGGTTTTTTACCTGCCTTACAGAATCACATGCAAATTTGAGTAACTTAAAATCTTTTCGTTAGGACTTGTTGTTTTAGAATAATGCTTCTCTCCCTTTGGTTTCTTTACACTAATGATATAATAGTTAACATTTAAAGCAAATTTTCAATTCTATTCTTTAAACTAGTGCATGTAATATCTACCTTTTCTCCATTTATCTGAAATCTAAAAAAACCCCAACTAATATACAATTTTGACACGTAACAAAATGCTGTCAGAAGCACATCAAGTAAATTTTGCAACACCCCTTTCCCCCCACCCTCCAAGAAAACTCAATAAACTCAGTATAAAACAAACAAATAACATTATCTAATCTAACTGTCCACTTTACCTGGAAATGCATGCCCTGTTAGAGAATCCAAATCTGAAATTAAAACAGTGAAAAAATAATCTTTAACACTAATTTAATATTTTAAAGCACAAAAAATCAAAAGCAAACCCGGCACCAAATATCACATTATCGCCAACAGAAAATTTTAATCATATATATAGAAAAGCAAAAACAGAATACTTAGCATTACATTATGAAGGTTTTCCTCTCCATAGTTTTGTAAAGATGTAAAATATTATCTAAAGATGAAAGCTTTAAATACTGTGAGAAGCTAATTTATTTAAGACAGACATACCGCAATTAAACAGGAATTTTTCAACACTTTGTAAATGAACCTCTGATTTCAGAAACTCATACCTTGATTATAAACTTTTGTTCTGCCTTTGTACCTAAGAAGAATAATTAGAAAAATGCAGAATGCTTTGTAGATTGTACCCTTTTAAAAAGATTTTGTTTCTTGATCATAACAAATAACAGACCTAATTTTGTTTGTTCTAGTGTTCATACTTTTTTTTTCACAATCTATCTGTTTTAAAAAAAGAGAAAAGAGCTGGGATTATTCCTGCTGACACCATAAAGCATAAATGAGGGCTTCACTACCGACTCCCGTCTGAAGAGACAGCAGGAAGGCACATCAGTGATGCTGGAGGCATCAGAATGGCCCCTTCTAAATGTGCACTGAGACCAGAACTCAGAATTCCATCTGTGAAGTGCTTTGCACCTTTGGAAATTCCATGCTCTTAACAAAGAATTGTTTGGTAACTTTGAGGAGTTACACTAAAGCCGGAAGAGTAGTAGAGGCTGATAAAGTACAGTCAATACTGGCTGGGATTGCTATTGCATTGCCAGGGTAAAAGGCTAATTCTCAGACACAAATGGCCAAAAGAAACCCCTTCTTAGACAGTGTTCTGTCACACAAGACAGAGACTTGAGCCCATTTGGAGAACAAGCCCTGTTGCTGGGGCAGTCCGCCAGGTCCCAGTTAGCTCACCAAGAAAGCGTGAGACCTTCAGACTGTCCTTCCTCCCTTCGTACGACAAGTGGGATCACAGAGAGGTGCAACAGCTACACTCCCTTGGAAAAGCACAACAGACAGATTGTGGCTGACCAATCCACCCTACTATGTATTTATAAATGAGCTTTCTTGTCATTTTTAGGAACTGATTGTACTTACTAGCAGTGCCTGGAAAAATACCTTTAGTACTGGTCATAAACTACTTCATCTTAAAAAAAAGGTTGTTTTTTTAATGCAAGAATCAACAGATACAAGATTCTAAGTTAATGGTTTACGCAACAGAAATTCTGCACTTCTTGTAATGCAGTAACTAATTCTAAAAGTTATTGGGAAAATATTTACCAATTAACTCCTGGAACTGCAGTAGGACCTCTTTAGACAGGAGGAAAAGTGCGCTTGGCTCTAATTACAGTTTAAATGAAACATTTCCTGAGGACTGTGAACATGCTTAGTTTTGTAAGTGAACCAACTCAAATGTGATAAATTCACTAGAGAGAATTGCTTTCTGAAATCCAAATTGCTGAACACAATGAATTAACTAACAATTCCAGTATGTGGGGGTCTCAAGCTTTTTCATAAGCTACAGAGAAAAAAAAGGCAATCTCAGGATTTTTTCTTTCAGAGTCTGAGAGACAGAAGAATGTTGTTGCTCCCTAGGAGTCCATAAAAACCACACCAAAACCAGATTATGCATAAATGGAGCATCTAGCTAGGCAGTGACTGCTCCATGAAAGCAGAGACTGCACACAGCTACCTTGCAAATCAGAATCACCCAAAAGATATCTAATACTTGAATTGTCCAAACTACTGTCACTGTGCACATCCTGTTGCATATCCTGACACAGCAATAAGGTGTTTAAAAACATCTGTTCTATGTAATTAATAAAAATATCCTCATGCAAAACCTGAAGATCTGAGAAAAAGAACAGAAGAGGAAAAAATTCTCTTCTTCCTCTAGCAGTGAAAAAATATCTACTCAGACAGTGGGCTTTTAAAAAATAAAAACAAATAAACAAAAAACCAACCATCCAACCAAAGAAAAACAAACTAAAACAAAAAAACCAAACCAAACCAAAAAAACCCACAACCAAATGAGAAAAGTGAGACTTATATCTGAAAAGTTCATGTACATATTGTAACTTGCAGCAGAAATCACTATTAAAAATGCTATTCTGAAAGAAATGCAGATA
The DNA here is from genome assembly GCA_013398955.1 of Callaeas wilsoni. Taxonomy (NCBI): domain Eukaryota; kingdom Metazoa; phylum Chordata; class Aves; order Passeriformes; family Callaeidae; genus Callaeas; species Callaeas wilsoni. The sequence continues at coordinate 260,977 of VWPU01001216.1, read as the reverse complement.
AGTTAATGGAAATTAATTAGGCTCTCATCCTAGCATTAAACAACACTACTGTGTAATACTTTGTGTTAAGCTGATGATATAAATTGTGGATGTGTTTATTTTCTTACAAGTCAAGCTACACTAACTGAAAACAAGTTAGTTTTTCACCCAAGCATGTGTCCTGAGTGAACTGTTAAATAAAATCAGACCTACTTTGCTAGCTGAAACTAGAAGATTTTATGGTATTTTGAACCCATAAATCATGATCCATATGCCCCAATTCCATCATTACATTTCAGAAAGAATGATATGAGCTGACACTGAATAGGCAGGCAAGGTAAAGTTTCCCATATAAAGATAAATACAGTGTGCAACATTTCCCTGCTAGAGTTCAATACGTGAAATTACTGCAGTTATAATGGAATGAAACCTTTGCTGAAACAACTGGAGTATTTAGTCTCTGCCATAAGATTTCTTCTACTCTTCGATGAACTCCACAGGCAGTAGAAAAATCATCATTTCCTGTTATTGTTATGAGCATTTCTTGGTTTCCGTGACTGATTTTCAGTTAAGTAAGCCTGAACGGGTGGAATCCAATTTTCCTCCATTCCATTTATTTAGTGAATCGCCCAGATTTGTTGCTATTCACTTTTATTTTCATACATAAGACTTTCTAAGCAGCAGGAATCTGAGATGAAAGTGGAGTACATAAAAGTGACACACACTTTCATCCCCTTTTTAGGGCTACATAGCTAGCATGTCCACATTAGCAGTTATCAAGGAATTACACTCATGAAATCCAGACCTGATTCATACTATAAGTCATTGATTTAGGTAATAAAACTGGTGATTTGACAATAAAGCTGACTTTGAATTATAATGCAAAGCATGATTTTTTAAAAAGGGAATGAGTGTGCACTTTTTAGCAAGCAGTATCTCTAGTACTCCACATTCATTTTATTAGCTCAGTGCAAAACACACATTGGAGATGGTACAAGATTTTCATGCCAATAAACTAATTATTTCTTCCTAGAGTTGATTAGAAAAGATGTAGTCCTCTCTGTATCTTGCCTCCAAGGGGCCATTCCTCCTATTTTGCAAACTGTGTTCACTGCACAATGCAGTGCTCAGCCTTTGATTTCGCTCTCATGGTACTCCTCGTGCTGTGCTTACAGTAAAATATCAAAGCACTGTATGGCTGCCACTGACACGCACTGGCAGAATGCCAGTGCAAAATGAGTGGAAGGGATGACTTTTACAGTGCACAGGAAAACACATTTAAGGTGCAGAGCACATTTAAGTCATTTAACATTAAAGGTTCTCCATGGCATTGGTAGCAAAATGATGTAATACCAAATCCTCTCTGGGAGCTGGTAGCTGCTTAGAAAGGTTAGAAGAAGCTAAATGAATGCTAAATCATGCTTTCTTGAAAATACAAGATTTTGCCCTGCTTCAAAGTGTTTTAAGAGTGATTGTCAGCAAGAAATGAGTGTCTCTGCTTTGCTAAATCTCTTTAGACTCAATCTTATTTTACTACGAGCCCCTAACTGGGCAGCAGAACTCAGGAACCCTTGCAGATATGCATACCTGGACCATGAATTCTATAAAGCTCAACCATTCTTTAAACAAGATGAGTGGAGTGAAGTCCAGCTGCTCATAGCATTTGGAATACTAAGGGCTGGTTGCAAAGAAGATAATTAAGAGGGACATAGAGCTACAGTGGCTGAAGATGAAAGATGATTTGCATTAACTAGAAGATACAACTGTAGTTTTGACAATCAGGTCAGTGAAAACTATTGGCATGTAACTCAGGGTTGGATTGGGATTGTAAATTTGGCTGCAACAAGACTTGAGAGTTAATTTTGTACTACCCAAACCTAAAGCCAGAGGCTAAAGGAGACGTAGGTGAGCAACTCTTTGCATTAGCCTCTAGAGGGGGAGTTTCCTTCAGCTCCAGAAATTATACAAATTATTCACTGAAAAACTGTTTTGTCAGTAGAAGCAGCTCTTGCACAGTCCTGTTGACTCTATTTGGTTCTCCTCTATTTATTATCTATCACTATGCTCCTAACCTAGTGCAATAAATCTGTTTTCAGAGTCTCTCCTATTTTCATTAATAGATTCTTTGCATTCATTGGCCACCAGTCCTTTAAACAGCACAATTACAATTTCAATGGAAATGTAAACCTTTTCTGTGAGAATTTCTCTAAGAGAAAAAAAAAAAAGAGTTAGCATAAAGGTTGCACTCAAGAATTCATAACAGTGCAGTCACCAGTCACCATCTTACAAACCTACTGCTCACTTTTGTTGGTGTTTGGAATTCATTCTTATTTTTGGAGATAATTCAAAGAAAAAAATTCTAGCTGAACTGTTAGTTATGAAGACTTATCAATATGACGTTTCAAAGCCTATTTATTGCTCTGATTCAACTTGGTAGCATTAATTTTTTGATAAAAAATTGCATCATATTGAGACAGGTAGATTACCTTTACGCTACTAACCAGGGTTTCATTTAAACAGCATTCCTTCCTGTGATACCATGAAGAGTAAGATTCAAAACTTACTTTTCTTCAGCAGAGGTGTTTTGTTGTGAGCTACGTGTCTGAGCTTCCATTAGCTCCAATGAAGAAGTAGTTGAAATTGAGTCAATTAATGACATTGAAAAGCAGAAATTAAACTTGTACAGATGAATAGTTAGAACAGCTCTTTCCACTGACAAGATCTCTAATAACTACAGTGTGAGCCTAGACAGCTACATATCTACATAACCAACAGCGTAGGTAATGGGAGATGAATCTCACCACAAGAATCTTCCAGGAAAATAATCTACATATATGGGTGTGGATCTGAGACAATCACAAGAATAAAATGGGAATGATTTAGACGTGGAATAATTGCTGTTTTACAAGTGGTAAATTCGATGGCCTCAGATGTCTAAAATGGCTCACTAAAACAAGTCCTGGACAAAAATAATCTTAGTCCTGTCAGCCTCTAGTACAAAAACTCACTGATCATTTTTGCCCCCTCTCTTAAAATCGTATGATAATTATACATGACGAGACTTGCCGCTTTATATTTTGCCTTCTGATTTATATTATTCCCGCAAGAACTTGAACCGTGGCTACAAATTGAAACACAAAAGGATCCATCTGAACACCAGGAAACATCTTTTTTTTTTAGTCATGAGAGTGACTGAGCACTGGCACAAGTTGCCCAGGGAGATTATGGGCCACATATGGCTGCAGCATTGACAGAGTAGGAAAAAGAAGTGAATTATTCCTGATGAGACAACTGAATTGAGGGAGACAGATCACAAAAAAAATATTGATTAGAGGAGCTTTACTAATAAGTCTAGTTTCTGTAATAGAACACATCTGTTATTATTAATAACTGGTAACCGTTCACACTGGCTATTGAAGTCTTTGCTCACACAGCTCACTCTTGCACTTGCTCACTCACACAGTTTTCCACAGTGCATGAATGGGAGGCCAACACAAGCTGGCTGCACAGAGTCACAGGATCATAACAGCGCATGGGGGCTCCCAGGTGGTTGCTCAGGAAGTCCCTCAAAGGGTCCTTCATTTCATCACATGTATGCTGCAGTCTGGCCACATGTAGTAGCAGCACCTACCCTGGCACACTAAACTGGATCATAATTTGCTTATTTTTCCAAAACATGTTTTCTTCATTTCTTTACTCTGTCTCACTTTAAAAAACTGAAGAAAAATAACCACTAACAAAATTTTAAAACTCCAGAAACAGTTTCCTTACATTTTGAAAGCCATCATTAATCCATTTTCTTTTGCTGCTGATCTCAAGCAATTGGCCTGCTTCATGCTTCCTAGTATAATCATGGCCTCAGGACTGGTTTACCCAAACTCAATGCAGGAGTTTTAAAGAGCGTCTTAAAATACGTTGTAGAACCTACAGCTGCATACAGACATCTCAAGATCAGAACATTAATGCTTTCCAAAGTAGCTCTCATCAGGAAACTAAAAGTTCATTATGGATGAAATCCCAGCCCTGGTTTCCTGCAGTGATGGATGCTGTGCTGACAGCAGCAGCAGCACCCACCCTGCTCGAATGCAGAGGCTTTATTGAGGCAGAATTCCCCAGCTCTTTGAGAGCGGTCGTGGAGGACACCTATCATCTGAGGTAGGTCTACTGTAATTTGGACCCTATGGAGTTCATCACAGTTTTACTGCCTCATATTGAGCCAGCATTTCCCAGTGGACTACCATAGGCATGCTGTCCTCACTACATGTAATAATCCAAACACTTTCAGGAAGGCACACTGTATCATCTATAGGCACACTGTCAGGTAGATACATGCATTTATGTAAAACAAGCATACAAATGAAAAAGTTTTTCAGAAAGGTCAGCACAAACATTATTCATGCTTTCCCAGTGATTTCCATTTGTGTAGCTGGCTTAACCATGGAAGAGGTGAAAGCACCTCTTTTACCTAATGCATTTTAATGTCTTAGCATGTCCATAAACCTTTATAAGACCAAAAGCATGTTTAAAATTATGGATGCCTGATTACTGAATAACCAACACCTTAAAAACATAGAATCATTTAGGTTGAAAAAGACCCTGAATATCATCAAGTTCAACCATTAATCCAGCTAAGTCCACTGCTAAAGCATGTCCCTAAGTGCCACACCTACACATCTTATAAACACCTCCAGGGATGGTGATTCCACCACTTTCCTGGGTAGCATGTTCAAATGCTTGACATGTCTTCCCGTGAAGAAAGTTTACCTAATATCCAATATAAACCTCCCCTGACACAACCTATTTGCTCACGCCCTATCACTTGTTCCTCGGGAGATGAGACCAACTTCCCCTCACCACCAGCTCCTTTCAGGCCCCTGTAGAGAGTAACAAAGTTCTGTCTGAGCCTCTGTTTCCCCAGGCTAAAAAACCCCAGCTCCCTCAGCTGCTCCTCATCAGACTTGTGCTCCAGATTCTTCATCAGCTCCATTGCCTTTCTCTGGACATTCTACAGCAGCTCAATGTCTTTCTTGCAATGAGGGCCCTGAACTGGACACAGGACTCAGGGTGTGGCCTCACCAGTGCTGAGTACAGAGGGACAATCACTGCCCTGGTCCTGCTGGCCACACTACTGCTGATACAGGCCAGGATGCTGTGCTGCCCTGGCCGGCTGGGCTCACTGCTGGCTCATGTTCAGCTGCTGTCAACCAGCTCCCCAGGTCCTTTTCCTCTGGGCACCTTTCCAGCCACTCTGCCTCCAGCCTGTAGCACTGCAGGGGGTTATTGTGACCCAAGGGCAGGACCCAGCACTTGGTCTTGTTGAGTCTCACACAATTGGCCTCAGACTGCGCACCTAGCCAGTGCAAATCCCTCTGCAAAGCCTTCCCACTCTCCAGCAGATCAACTCTCCAACTCAGCTTGGTGTGATCTGTAAACTTTGTGAGGGTGTACTTGATCTCCTCGTACAAGTCATTGATAAAGATATTAAACAGGACTGGCCCTAATACTGAGCCCTGAGGGACACCACTCAGGACCAGCTGTCAGTTGGATGTAATTCCATTCACCACAACTCTCTAGGACTGGCTATCTAGACAGATTTTTACCCAAAGAACAGTGCACCATCCAAGCCATAGGCTCCATTTTCTCCAAGAGAATGCTGTGGGAATGGTGTCAAAGGCTTTTTATTTGTCCAGGTAAACAATATCCATGAAGGAGATCAAGTTGGTCAAGCAGGACCTGCCTTTCATAAACTCCTGCTGGCTGGGCCCTGGTTGTCCTAGCCTCACATTTGCTACCTTCCAGTCACCTGAGACCTCTCTGCTTTGCCAGGGCTGCTGATAATTGATGGAAAGTGGCTTGGTGAGCACTTCCAACAGCTTCCTCAGCACCCTTGGGTGAATCTCATTCAGTCCCATAAACTTGAGAGGGTGTAAGTTGTATAGCAGGTCACCAACCATTTCCCCTTGGATTACGGGGGCTTCATTCCATTCTCTGTACCTATATTCCAGCTCCAGAGTCAGGAACCTGGAGAACAACCGGTCTTACTGTTCAAGACTGAGGTAAAGAAGGCATTAAGTACCTCAGCCTTTTCCTCATCCTTTGTCACGGCATTCCATAAGGGATGGAGATTCTCTTTAACCCCCTTTTCGTTGACCATGTATTTATAGAAACATTTTTATTGTCTTTTACATCAGCAGTCAGTCTAAGTTCCAGTTGTGCTTTGGCCCTTCTAATTTCCTCCCTTCTTAACCTCAGACATCCTTATAGTATTCCCGAGTTTTCTGCACCTTCTTTCAAAGGTCGTAAACTTTCCAGTTTTTCCTGAGTTCCAGGAAAGGTTCTCTGTTCATCCAGACCAGTCTTCTTCCTCATCAGCCCATCTTACAACACATGGGGACTGCTTGACACCTAAAACTTTCTAGGTAGTTGTAATTTTAACTCATTTTTTAAAGGACACTTGTAAATTTATCTCAGTCCAGCCAGAACTGTAGCCTGCCCATATCCAGGACCTGTGGAGCTGTGGTTAGTACAGTACTGTTCTTGAGCTAACAACCTAAAGCATTAACTTCAGGCCAGAGCTGATTTCTGTTCTCAAACAGCAAGTGTAACTCCTTCCTATTCGTCTGAGTAATACCACAGAGAAAAAACACAGTTTCCAAATTCAGGAGATGGCTAGCACAGGTGGCCATAAGCTATTTATACTTACTCAAAATCTAAAAATCATTATTTGTACATAGAGTTTCCATATCTGAGAGCAAATAGATGGTAGAAATTTGAGTCTACTTGAATCTGATCTGTAAATTCAATCACATTATCTTTCCATATGAAATGTTAAAACTTCAATTTATCATATCTTATTATGGAGCATACGCATTCCATAACTCAAGAAGTAAAGACACAATACACATCCCGACATGGTGATATCATGACTCTCATAAATGTCAAGCTATCAAATTTTTGAGGCCAGAAAACTATAAAAATTAAAAATATGCTAAATAAAATTAAACTGTATATATTATGTTGAGATATTTGTGAAACAGTCTGATGAAACTCTGAAGGTAGGCTCTGGGCAAATGAGGAGTCCCAAACAGAGGTTCCATAATACTACATCAAAAAAGAAAAAAGAGAAAAAAACCCTGTTTCCTGAAAAGTGAACTTCAAGATAATATATCTGCTCAGTTTTACTGCCATTCCTTTCTAAATCTGCTTTCTTCATGAGAAAGGCAAGAAATCTGTGAAATTCAACTGTTTCACTTTATGCCACCAATCATGTCAAATACTATGACATGTCTTTCAGAAGCTGCTTCTTCATGTCAAATTCTTTCAGTTAATCTCATTCTTTCTCTTCTGGAAATGACTCTTCTTTCTCACTTTCCCTTATTTTTAGTGACTTCATTTTTCCTTGAAAATTATAGAAATATAAGCTGTTGCATCAGAAGCCTTTTCTAAACTAAAGATTATTTTCTCTCATTTTCAACTCAGCATCAGCTTCTCTTCCTCTAACTCATGTGAGATTGCTTTCACATTTGTGTTCAGCTTGATCTGGTCTTTCATATATCATTCATTATGTTCTGCTAACCAAGAGACAGTACTTTTTCATATTTGTTCTCCTGTCTTTTTTTTTCCTTTTATCAGATAAAACTGAGAAATATTTCAAGCCTTTGACTCCCTGCCTGGTTTCAGAAAGACTAAATAACTATGTTTATACATTGACATATAAAGTACCAGTCGACAGAGCTGACTCAGTGATTTACTAAATATTAGGACAATTCCAGTTATTCTAAACCAGCTGAGTCTTCTAAGGACTGTAGCTATGCAAAAGCTAAGGAGGAGGGGAAAAAAAAAGCCAACCAAAACAAGCAGCATCTACTTAAGTAGCTGTGGCTTGATCCAAACCAGTAACTGCATGCCATGCACCCACTTGCTCACAGCCCCTCACCCTGGTAGAATAGGGTGGAGAATCAGAAGGTAAAACCTGCAGACTGATATAAGATCAATTTAAAGACTGGAATAAAGGAAGAGAGAGGAATAAAATCCAAGAAAGACAAGTGATGTACTATGCAGTTGCACCTGCTGACCAATGCAGTGATTGGTCCGGCCCATACAGTTTCCCCCAATTTATACACTAACCATGACATTCTATGGTCTGGAATATCTCTTTGTCCAGTTTGGGTCACGTGGCCATGCTTCCTCCCAGCTTTTTGTGCACTTGCTCACTGGCAGAGTAAGGGAAACTGAAATGTCCTTGATTTATGGTAAACACTATTAGCAAAAATCAGAGTGCTATCAATGTAATTCTCAAACTAAATACAAACCACAGCACTGTACCAGCTAATAAGAAGAAAATTAACTCTATCCCAGTTGAAACCAGGACAGTATCCACCTTTATTCCATATAATTTATGCCATGACCAGGTCTTACACTTTCTAGTACATCCCAGTAAACCATCACTCTTCCAGTCCCTTGATATATATATATTTATACATGTGCACACATACACACACACACACACATCATTCACTTAGTTTATGGACCATCCCTAAAAAGTCCATTGAGTCCATTTAGTCCATGCCTTTGGACTTCATCTGTTTTTACAACTTTTCATGAGGGTAGGAAAAGTAGAGTATAGTGTTGAATTGTTGCATACTGGATCCAGCCAGTTGTCCATCTTCACCTGTTTGGAGGCAGGGCTCCTTTACTACTGGTAGTGGGATTCTCCACTTTTTCTAAAAATGTATCAAAATCCGTTTCCATTGGATCAGGAATATAAAGCTCTAGTAGTTACCAGTGCCCAGTGTACCCTAAAGCCATCAGACTAAAGGCAGAACCCATTTCTGTTTCTGGAGTGGCAGGAGCTAACTGTATTGGAGGCTGAAATAAGCCCTCCAGGAACAAGTAGCAAAAGCAGCCCTATGTGACTGGCCTGGAGATGCTGTGCATCCGTGATGAGGTGTGGCAGTCTCATTCACTGAGCAATGGCCAATCTCTGAAGTGGTAACTTAGGAAGGTTGTCATGTTTTCAGTGATAAACACCAGAGTTCTATCAGAAATGCCTGCAAGACACCCTTTAATTTCATAGAGGTAAGAATTGCACTGAATGCAAAAGGAAAAGGCCATGAAGCAGGAGAACGGATTTCATGGGGGAAAGTTTGTGATAATGTAATTAAAATCTCTATGCACAAGGGATTGAAGTAAAGGCTAAATTGGCTTTTGCCCACAGGCATTTCCAGATTTGATTGCTTTACTTGGTTGGTTTAACACACTTTCAACACAGTTTTGTGCTTTCAACAGTGTTCATGTAGAATATAACCAGAGGAGTTAAACCTTTTCGTGTTATAACTCACTGGAGTCAGTGGAATTATTCCAATACAGAATACGGCTCACCACCCAAAGTATTTGACTTTTTGGATTTTAAATATTCAACTATTAGATGAGGTAACAACTATTTACTTGTAACCTAAATCCTAGGTATGATTGTTCTGAAGGTTATTGTAAAATACATGAATGTACAGTTAAAAGAGAGTGAACAGGACAATTACAGTCTCTAAATCCAGGATACATATCTGAGCTACGAGTTAATTCTGGACTCTGACATGCAAATAGGCAAGCAGCCAAATTGTTCCGAGTCTCTTTCACTCTGACCAACTTTGGCTTTGAAAAACTTTTCTAAAGAAATGGCTTTGTTCTCTGAAAAAGGCTCAGTTTTGAAAAATCAGCATTTTTAAAAGGAAGAAATAAAATTTTCAGAAAATTTTAAAAATAACTGTATTTGAAGCCAGATCTAGTCTGTAATGTGCAATTTCTAAGTGACTAAGACCTCCTTTCATATTTTAGCATTTCTACATGTTATATGTTCTGGAGTTTACTTTAACAAAATCTGTAACAATAGGAAGGTTGTATTAACTTTTTTTTTTTTAAACTGGCTTTGATATGGAATTAGGTCTGCCTCCAAAATTAACTGGTTGAACTTTTTAGAAACAACATTTTCCCAACTGAGTATATTATGAATATGAACCTCAATACCATATTAATATTTACATCATGAGAGCCATAAAAAAACCCCTTCAAAACCTCCCAAGTCCACAACCTCACAACTCTGTAGATCACCCATAAATAAAACAAAATAAAATTAAAATAAAATAAAATAAATAACGCAACTTAGAAAACTCAAAATCACCTCCAATAATGCATGTTTCTAATTTCAATCTTAATTTGCCTTTGTAGCATTGTTTTGTCAGTTTATTTTATGGCATACCTGTCAGGAAATTTGGTTTTGATACTTAAAAAAAAAAAACCAACAAACCAAGAAAATCAGTCCAAACAACTTCTGATTCTTGTCTTGTTGTTCTGCTTAGCATTTATCCTGAGCCAATTCAATATTGTGAAAGGACGCATTATAAAAATAATAAGATACATAATTTTTAATACTATTGCTTAAAAAGTAAGATACAATTGTTTTCAGGCACTTATTATCAATGAGAAAAGGGAGCTGTTTTCTGTGTCCTACAAATCTTGCAGTGATTTAGTTGTTAGAAGAACTATTTCACTGACATAAAGACGAGAGGATAATATCTATCTTTCATATTTCTTAGTTTAATTGTCTTACTGCAACTGAATGTGACACACTGTGTAAGAAAGTCTAATTATGAGAGAAAACTGAAGTCAGCAGCCTCAGGCAAAACAGTTTCTGAGAACTGGCTTTATAATCTCAGAAGAGATACCATTAAACTTAAATTAATTTGGATTTTTTACCTTTCCCTTTCTTTTCCGAGGCAGCACTACAAAACATGTTTTTGAAGTCCATCTGTATTCCTAGCAAAATGTTACAGCTTTCTAATTCCTGAACAGATTTTAAATAAATTCGAGCAGCATTTCACCCAAACTTATTGTATAGTGTCAAGAATTTGCTAACATTGAGAAGTTTCTGAATGTGATTGAAGGTGTCCATATCAAATCCACCCTAAGTTTCTTCAGTAGGTTCAGCTCTGTATAAGCCATTAAAGCAGAAAAAGTGAAATATTGTTTGCTCGTGTCCCTAGAGGTCCCAAAGACATGAACTGTCTGTCCTCAGATTTCATGTTGTAGTTCTACTGCTCCTCTCCCCTGTGAGGTCTTGGCCTCCTCATCCTCTTCTCACACACTATATATATATATATATATATATAAAAAAAAAAATGCTTCTTTTCTCATCAAAGAGATGTTGGACATTGACGACGCGTCATCTCTCCTCTTCCAGCCTTTGCTCTGTGGGCAGCCATCCTGAGGGAGCAGCAGGATGTTATGGCAACGTGAGTGGCAGGTGAGTTAAACCAATGGAGCAATGCTTCTGATGGCCAGTGCTGTGTGCTTCACCAGAAATTTATTCCAAGTTCTGAGCCAGCTCTCTTCTGTCCCTAGATTCAACTACAGGATATGCAAGTGCCCTAATTCTCTTCATCATAAGGTTTCCTAATTTTTAACAGTGTCTTCAGTATTACGCATGTACCTTTGGGCGGAAGAGACTCCGTCATCAATATTACGTTATTGTTGAAGGAGATTTACACCACTCTTCTGCCTAAGGGCCAGCTGAATGAGTCTGAGTTCCCAGATCAGTCTCAGATTCTAACCCACAAGGACCAGGCATCAGCAATGAAAGCACCACTGCCACTGATTATATACAGAGGTAAAGTATTTAAATGGATCTTTGCATCTGGGTTGATGCATATTCTACATCTGATGTGCTGTCTCCTCAGAGAAGAGAAAAAATATCAGTCATCACAAAACAGAGATTCCTCAGCCCTTCTGATTACATGCCAAGGGATTCACTTCATTTAACTAACTATTTTATTAAAGTTTTCTTTAGACACAAGATACGAAAAATTCATATCAAAAACTTGAAAATATGGAGAGGTTGTGCAAATATTCTGTCAAAATTTATCCCTGACCCACGAAACTAGATGCTTAAAAAAAAAAAAAGAAAGAAAGAAAAGAGGAGAATAATATGCTTCATCTTTGCTTTAAATTTTCCTTCTAATAAACTTATGCCATGTTGGCCAAAGGTAAAACTGTATGATCAGTAACATAAAATCCTTCAAAAAGCTGGAATCACATCAATCTCCATTAGTATCATTAATATATATTATACCAAACGCTAACTGTGAGGGCATTTTTCACAGTGATATCTGGTAATTTGGTGCATAGTATTTAAAGTAGGTGCAAGAATTAAAAATAAATTTAAAAAATAAAATCGAAATTTTGCATTACATTCACCAATGCCGATATTGAAAGAGTTCTCAGAGTCTCAAGTAAAAAAGAAATAATTTTCTGTACAAAGACATAGCAAAAGTTGGCCTTTCTATATTTTAGCTGCATGTTAAAGTTCTCTTTTATAATAAAATGTGCAAAGGCAAAAATTAGAGATGCAGAGAAGCCAAAGAAAGGAGTTCGGAACCATTGGCCTATTCCCAGCTCTACTACTGCTCTGCTGAGTAAGTTCAAGAAATTTCCTTAATAACCATGTCTGCACGTAGCCTATGAAAAATTAGCTATTTAGTATATGCTGTTTGTTTAGTCTCCTGGTATAACCAACAGAGAAAAACACATTTCCAGGGGGTGATTTATGCCACCTGAAACAGGTATGAAAACAGACTAATCCTAGTGCACAACTCTGGAAAACCTGTGGAACAAGTACTTATAGCATATTTATAAGTAGATGGAGGACAAAATGAGAGTTGTTAGTTACAGATCATTTTTCATTTTAGTTCAAGGTTTTTTTAATGACCTTCTATATTTGTCTCTGCACTGAGTGTGTTTATTCTGGACTATCTGAGCAGAGCCCAGGGTAACTAGAGACAGGTATCTGGAACAGAGGGCTCCCACCTTTCTGCTATGACAGAAAAATGCTGCTTTTTGGTAGCTGTGGCTTGTAGGACAAGTAGGAATATTTATTTCACTAATTCTATTAAATCATTTCAATCTTGTTGTGCTGGTTTGAAAGCAAAACCAGTGAGAAACTCCAAGTCAGAAGTACAATTTAATAGGAATAACTAAAATAAATGCAATAGTACAAAAAAGAAACCACTGACAGAGTCAGGATACAACCTGACACCCTGTCAGACAGGGTGTTGGTAGCAGTCCAATAAAATGGTGGCTGCAGTCCTCCAGAGTTCTGCTGAAGATGGTTCTGTTGAAGCAGTGATCCTGTAGAAAAGGTCTGGTCTTCACCTGAAGGTCCAGTGGTAGCTCTTGTCCTCTGGGAATCCAGTAGGTAAGGGCTGACTCTGGTGTTTGAAATCTTAGCTTATATTCAGGATGGGATGCTTGGTTCCTCCCTCTGGGCAGAGCATCTCACAATGGGAGGATGTAGTTTTGTCAGTCATGTGGTGAGACTAGATGGGCCATTAACAGGAGATATCCCCCCTAGAGGGAGGATGGGGCATGGGAGAGATAAGGAACCCGGCCCCACCTGGGTCCGACAGCTGGCCTATTAACAGAAGATCGTCCAGATAAAGGAGGCAAGGGACACAGCCCCACCTAGTTTTAACAGCTGCTGAAGATGGTAATAGAATACACTGCAACCCAGGACACTTGTGAAGAATGGACAAGGTATTAAGAGATTACAAAGGGAAAATAGATCTTAAACCTTTAAAGGAAAGGAGCAGGGAACAGAGGCTGACTAGTCATAAAGCTGTAGAAATTAGAAATTCTGGGGAAAGGAAAAATTTTAAAACAAATAACACTATATCACCATTTGGAAGAACACAAGCAAAGAAGTGGCAGGCCACATTTTGTCTGTCTAGAATCGAATTATTTCTTTTTGTATTAGAGAAGAAAATCTTATATATGAGGATGAGCCTTAAGTGTCTCTTATTTGACTTTCTTATGTCTTTTGACATTGGCCCATATGACAAAGTCGGCAATGTCACAGACAAAGGGAAGTGCACATTCTAGATGAAATTACTTTTAATTGAACTGATGGAAAGTCAAAAACTTGTGTCCTAACCAGTCATTCACAGTTGAAATTGCAGAATCATCAAGGCCAGAAGAGAGCTTCGAGATCATCCAGTTGAACCACCAATCCAGCACCACCATAATCACGCCTAGACCATATCTCTAAGTGCCACATCCAGACACCTCTTGAACCTTCCAGAGACAGTGACTTCACCACCTCCCTGGGCAACTTATTCCAATGTCTGACCACTTTCAGTGAAATTTTTTTCTAATATTTAATCTGAACCTCCCCTGGTGCAAGTTAAGGCCACTTCCTTATGTTAAGTCAAATGAGGTGTCCCCACTTAATACTGATGAATAAGTAATGGCAATTTGGGGGTTTTTTTGATCAGGTGGGATTGACTGACTGACTGTGTATGACACTGGGACAGCATGAGTGCAGGCTTACAATTATCTTGTAAAACTAAACAAATTTCATAAAGAAAAAATAAAATAGGATTGGATTTAGTAAAGAGAAGTAAAAGATACTGAACTCAGCAAAGAAACATTAATTGTAAGATACGAGCTGGAGGACAAATTGTCATGTGTCTTTTCTACACAAAAAAGTGTCCACTGTTACAGTTTAGCACACTTTAAGTAGATAATATCATGCTATTTGTGGAAAGAAATAAGGATCATAGTGGAACATATAAGCAAGGGCAGGAACTGCAAGACATGGAAAGTTGTTCTCTTTTCACGTGCAGTACAGGTTAGGGGCTCAGTTGTCTGCAGATTTGACAGGAGAGAGTGTACAGAGGAGACACTGATCAGAACTCTGAAATACATGACCTGTGAGAAAAGACTGAAAGAGTATTTGCTTTTAAGTCTAATAGGTGTAGAATCAACAGCATACAATATCAGTCTTCAAATGTTTGGTTGTTGCCAAAGGGAAGGAATAATCTATTTATATTTTCACATGCAAAAAAAAAAAAAGAAGCTTATTCTGAAACAGGGAAGGCTTATGTCAAATATTAGGTGAAATTTCTAACAACAAGGATAGTCAAGCAGAGGAGCAGAATTGATGGTGCTATTACGGTCTTTCCAATACTGGAAGCATTGAAAAACCAGTTAGATCAAGCATCTGTTCAGCATCACCAGTCCTGCAAGGGCAGGAGATAGACTGGCCGTTCTGTGCAGTTCTTTTCTTGGCCCATTTTTCCGAAAGCTTATGTTCTGTTTATTACAGGGATCTACTGGTAATATTGTGAATTAATATCAGATCAGTCCTTGTCAGTCAGTAAACAGTAGATCTATACATTTTCTACTCTGTCAGCATCAGAAGAATCTTCATGCAATACAAATATCTTAAAAAGAAAAGTAGGTTCAAAAGGTTCCTTAAAGCTCACATGAAGGAATATTTCATGATACTTAATGGAATATATGTTCACACAGTTCCTGTGCCAATTCAGGTTAGACCAAAGTGAAAGAAATTAGTGGGAAAGGAAAATTGAACATTACAACTAAGAGCAATAAAGAACTGTGGCAAGCACAATGACAAATAATGAAATCGAAATTAAGTACTCATATAGTTAAAAAAAACCCATAAAATCTTCTTTGACAGACTGCTGTGTGATGCTTTCTTGAAACTCCCCATTAAAGTCAAATCAATTGATACTGAAAGCAGTGCTGGACAGAAACCTTAATACTACCAAAAAAACAATGGACATAAAAAAGGCTCTACATAGATGCTGTTTTGCATTTTCTTTCATAAGTTTATGCCTTTCTATACAATAGAAATTCAATCTATCCCTTGCTCATAGACAAGTTGTAGAAATAAAGCCCTGATTTGCTCTTTCACTGGTATTAAGTGATAAGCACCTACGAACACAATAATTTTATTTCTAAACACATAACTGTTGTTATTTTTATTCTGAAAGTTTTACTCTTCTCAAGCAATGTAACTGCCTTATTAGAAATCTTCAGTCTGAGTGAAGCTTGGAAATGCTACAAGTAGTAACCTTCACAAGGGTCAACAGAAAAGCATTTATTAAGGAGTCCTTTGTTTGGTGTACCAGAAACAAAGGAAGTGCAAAGATCAGGAGGACAAATGCTGTAATAAGAACTTAGATACAATATGAGGCTTTTTTCTTGTCTGCATGGAAGTTCTGCCTGGGTATAATTCTTTGGAACCCTTAATCTGAAATATTTTAAAAAACCCAAACTAAAGTGCAAAGAATGGTAGTAGAACTGATGGGAGAGGGGAGGATTTTAAGAAATCGGGAGAATATATTTCCCTCTTCCCCCAGAGTTCTGATGCAGCAGAAGGTGAGAATATCTCCAAGCATTGCATTCAGGGATTTAAACCCACAGAAAATACTAGCTTAACACTTAATTACTTTTTATTTTCTTAAAATTCATATAAGTAGTACAAAAGTAAGGAGAAAGAAGGACGTACTCCTGAGGACTATTTTCTGTAAATGCAACAACCCTACTCCCCTTCTTGTCTCAGTTAATACCACTGAGCTATGAATTCAAGCACTGCTCATAAAGTTACATTTCCAGTTAGCCATTATTCACCAGCATCTTACTGCTGCTATGAAAGCATATGAAAATTGTGATGATACTACTGGCTGGAAAGGACTTTGAAACTGCCTCTAGCAACAACAGAAACTGTGTGAACAGCTCATACAAAACCTGTGCTCAAGTGTGTAAAAAGTACAAAAATTCATTTTTTTGTACCTAAACTAGAACAACAGTAGGACACAGTAACTGTGAGATTGTGAGGCTTTAGCTTTTTTTTGAAACCTCGCATAGGGCTGGCAGGAGCAGTAAGAAAATATGTTAGATTTACCATTCTTAACTATAATGGATGAAACATTGAGTGTACAGCAATGTGTGGGAGTGCAAGTCATGGCATAGAAATTTTCAAAGTTAAAGAACAAATCGCTTGGGAAGAGATCATTGTGGTAATCAGTTTAACTTTGGCTTTCAGACCAGAGATTAAGATCTGCAGGAGAAAGACACTGGAGTGAATGGCACTACTATGACAAGAGTAAGAATTCATGTACTGTAATTCAACTTGGTCCTCAGAGAAAACCAAAAACTGAATGGGGCTCTAATTTACACCTGATGAATCACTGCTCTGAAAGCAAGCACCATCGTGTCAACAGGGAGGAAAAATCCTTCTGTCTTCAGTGACACAGGTTGCTCTCTTTTGCCTATATATGGCACTGAGAAACTTGGAAAAGCTAAATTTGAATCGGAAGTCAGGAATATTATAATATAATAAGACAACCTAGGATTGTCCTAGAAATGTCAGTGTATAGATTACAGAACAAGCAACATAGTATTATTTCAAATTCCAACATCTGGTTCCCAAACTGTCTTCTGAACTTCCCTAAAAAAATAATTTTCTCAGCAGTGGCAGACAAGATATATTTTATTTGTGCTACATTCTTTCAATAGTCTGTGGTTGGGTGGTCCAGAAAGGCCTTGTTTGCCTTCTCCTGGTGGCCGCACCTTCCGCTGGGTGAAGCGTGCGGAGGAAGATCAGGGCTGCTCCTCCCCAGGGGAGTGCAGGAATGTGTTCCATGGGTGAGAGGTCTCCAGCATGGAGCCACAGGCTGAGGGACAGGCGGGGCCAAAGCAGCAGACGGGGCCAATGGCACAGGTCAGCGTGCCCGTTTCCTACTGCTGAAGAAGGGATTGAATGCAACTTGCAGGAGTCAACAGAGAGCTTCCTGGGCTGGGACCAAGATGGGAAGAAAGGATCCCTACCACATGCAAGGACATGGAAACCATGAAGAAATCAGTGGACACGCACCATTTGTTTTAGCCCAGTCATTTTGACATTTCTCTATTTTCAGGTATTGCCTGCTCAAAAAAAAGCTGGCTTTAGGACATGAAGGCCCTTGACAGCACTTCTGAGGTGTTATTAAACGTGCAGCAGAGGTCATGAGGTAGACAGCAAGACTCAAAATTTCCCCCATTTCTGTCAGATTTTGTGTGCCAGTTTGGACACAAATCCAGGAGGAAACAACCCGAGAGGGGCGTCTGTCTCTCTCTCTCCTGCCTGCCAGGCAAGCAGGCCCCGGCAGCACCTCCCCCACGGGCTCGGGAAAATAATTTCTCGAGTGAAAGTGAGAAAAACTATCTATTTAACAAACAGAGTCCCCCGCTGTCATGGGGCAAAAAAGGATATTGAAACGCCGTCCCCTGTCCCCTAAAAGAGGACTATGGATTTTAGAGTTCTTTCTGTAGGTAAAACCTGCAGTCCTGAGCTGGGCCAGGCCGGCCAGGCAGGGTCCGACGATCCCCCTTGGAAGGTCCCGCCGAGCAGGTCCGGAGATGACAGCTGGTCTCAGATGGAAAGCAAGCCAAAAAGAGTCCAAAAAGGAAAAGAAGCCAGCGAGGCAGATCACAGTCCCTTCTCCGCTGAAAGCCGAAGAGACTACAGAGCTAAAGTCCTCCAACCAACCAAATGTTGTCAGAATCGGGAGAGAAAAGAATGCAAAACATTCTAGTTGCAAGGTCAAGCTGGCCGCTTTGAAGAGTTCTCTCGGCTTCTCTCTCCCCCCTTTGCAATTTAAAGGAAATTTACAGAAATCAAGCAGGCGATGGGGAATACAGTATTGTCATAGAATCACCCCAAGACATTTTGGCATAACTTTCTTATGAAAAATTGCTTGAAGAATGACAAGGCTATGCATACCTAGGTAAAGCAACTATTTTGCACCAGTAATTTTCTCTACAAGATAGTATACCGCAAAAGAAATTTGGTCTACAAAATATCGCTGTAGTCCATGTCCCTCTATTCTTATTCTTAAACTACATTTTGTTTTGGGGCTTGTGATTTATATATATTCTTGATTTCACAATTTTTTTCTACTATAACTATATTTCCTTAGTGCAAACAAAGATTTTATGTTATCAGTTATGTGATGTATTCTTTATGGATGTTCTGGAATTGTCTACTCACTCTACGTGTACAGATTTAAGACATATATTTGCAGCTTGATTACCACACTCAGAAAATAAAATAAGATTCCTACATAGATGGTTAACAAAATAAAGTGTGATAACAACTCTAGCAATATAAGTTTTCAAATACTGTGTTTAGAGGCCAGGTTTGCAGACAATGCAAATTGTCAGAGACTTTGGAATTCATTAGAGCTCTTATAGTAACCTGTTCCTAAGCATTTATACATAAAGAGTTCATATAGAAGAGCACTTCAAACTCTCAAACACTCGTGGAAGAGAAATGATACTCCAGAAGTTTTGAGATAAGAATGT
This sequence comes from Callaeas wilsoni, assembly GCA_013398955.1. Taxonomy (NCBI): domain Eukaryota; kingdom Metazoa; phylum Chordata; class Aves; order Passeriformes; family Callaeidae; genus Callaeas; species Callaeas wilsoni. The sequence continues at coordinate 241,801 of VWPU01001216.1, read as the reverse complement.
CAAATGCATTGAAAAACACTTTTCCATGTCACACAGTTACAAACTTCTCACATAAAAAGAACTTCAATTTCCTCACACATGCAATAACTGCAGAATTGAGAAAGACCAGCCTGAGGACCAAACACTTGAATCCTCTAGCACCAGGAAGGGGACATAAGGAAAAGCAGAAGCAAAGTCTGGATTTCCTTCTATTGCAACCAAAGTAAGTATGATGAAAGCTGTGGGGCAGCCAAAAGAAAGGAGAGCCTTTTCAATCAAAAATGCCATTGTCAGCAGAGCTCAAAGAACGCATAGAAATGGAGGCTAAGCCAGATAAAGATTTCTAATATATAGAAGGCCCAGTATTGAATGAGCAATAAGAGAGATCAGAACTAGCCATATTTCTTCCAGAATAAATAACCCTGAGGCAGGAAGGTTCATCTGATGACATGAAGTTTCTCACAGCCAGTTTCAGGGTCTACTGCTGATATAAATTTTAATTTAGCATTTAAGTAACTTTACACTTCTTTCCCCCTGGCTAAAAACTGAATCTGAACAGTTGGGTATATCTGAAGAGCACAGGAAAATGACTGAATTAAAATGGATATTTATTGTAATTAAACTTAATTTTATTTCTAGTCCCCCTTATCAATTATCACAGTAAAAATATCAATATTTGTTAATGGAATTAATATTTTTAGCCTATTACTAAAAGTAAAAATACTGTTTTATTAATATTTAGCCTCTTCTTGGTACCAGTAATTACAAAAGGGTTCTACCAGTTTGTGGTAGAACTGTAGAAATTTGGAAATCATTCTAAGCAAACTGAGCTGTAAAATGAAAACAAAAACTCAAAGAAATGTAAGCAGACATTTAAATCCCTCTTATAAACCTGAGAAGCTTATGTAGCATAGTAATAAAGATAAAAAAAATAAATAAAATAGAAAATTGAGGAAATGATCCAGGAATAACTGGATATCAGTAGGCATGATATAAGCTCCCTAGGAGGAAAAAGAGCGTGGAATAGAGCTTTTTCTAGCTGGAGTGGGAGAGTATATTCTTCTCCATCAGGTATCTTATTCACTGCAGTAGGAAACAAATTTAAAACTGTTGCTCTGATCAAGCAGAAAAACTCAAAGGTCCAGAAGCAACACTCCATAGATTCACCCAAATACATCATGAACTTTATCACTCTTACAGAGCAAAAATGAAATCTGTTGTCTCCTACTGATGTTTGTGTGTCGTGAACTTGCACTGTGAGCTGGCTCTGCCCTTCCAAAAAATATTTGCAAGAGAGCACAGAAAGTTGGTGTAGCACCGGTACCTGACACTAATGAAGAAGACATGGCCATACAGGCAACAAAATCAGTAATGTTTTTTCGTTTTTGTTACTCTACTGCAGAAACTTACAGGAGTGCAACAGGTTCTGAGAAATGTATCAGAAAACTGAACCTGTCCTGCCACCTTGTCACAAAATGAGAAAGCACACAGTACCTGTTAGAAGACATGGTAAATTAAATCATCCATTAGCTTCTGCCTGATCCATTACTTGCAAAGGATCTTGCAAGCGAACACTCAAATGTTGAATAACAAAGTAAAGAACAAGAGTAAGGTCTTTGGTTGTGCACAACATTTTCCCTAGCAAATTTTAATAAAGCCACTGACAATTAAAATTACTACAGGTGATTTCACTTTAAATCAAGAGTCTTCAAAGTAAATGCATATAAAGCACTAATCCATCAGAATGAGGTTAAAGAGGATAAAAATCCTACAACTGCAATTTTAAATTACTAATTAGAACTATTGCAGCTGTTCTTTTTGCTAACCATTAAGCTATAAAGATATGAAGACAATGAAAGGAGAATGACCTTCTATATGTCAGAGAATATTGCTGAAGGCATCTGCCCAGCTAATGGGCCTGTGCTTGCTCGTGCAGAAAGAGTAAATAGGTTTATTAGCTTACTCAGCTGGAAAATGCTTAACAGCTCTGGTCATCTGATAACAAATTTAATTCATAATTCATTTAGCTACAAAAGGAACTGATTTTTTTATGCTGCTGTTCAAATGTCCTGAAACATAATCTGTACCCAGAGGGGGTAAGCCAGTCTCATGAACCCTAGAACAAAATGTTTTCTACTCATTCTGCCCTAGTTTGCATCCTGCACCACTGCATGTGAGGTTCTTAACATTTCAGCATTGATTTCTTATAGAAAGATTAGTTCATGTAGCTAGAGATAAAAAATGGGAAAACTGAAAGCTTCTTGAAATCAGCATCAGCCTTGTTGCCACTATATAGCACTACATAGATTCCCTAGTTGCAAGATGTGCTTAAAAAATTATTTTTAAAAAAGCGTACTTTGTAAAAATTTTAATGCAACAGTTTTGCTCTCAAAAAACATTTTGGGTCTGATTTGGATCAGATTCTTCAGTTACGCATAAACTACTGTCCTTATGCTAACTGTCTTGTATTAGATGTGAAATCGGGAAAGGATCATATACCTACAAACATTTGCCGGCAGCTCCCTCAGTGAGCCCTTCCCAGCCACTGATTTTCTGGGAGTTTTTCCCACTCACCAAGGAAAGAACTACAGACAACACTTGCAAGAAAGGGGAAATGAACACTCAGGTCCAGGTCACAGAATCAGTACTAGAAATTCATCAGTCTTGTTTTGCTACCTATAGAAACTTAGTCAATGGTGAAGATTAAAGCAAATGGAGAAGCTCTGGATAACACGAGATCAAATATAACCACACTCTCAAGCTGCAACAAAATGTCTACATAAGGGAGACAATTAAAATGTATAAATAAATAGGATGATAGCTGAGTCCAGCACATATTTTTCATGTCAAGAAAGAAGGGAGAGAAAAAAAGAAAGAAGATTCTACCCTTAATGAAGCCACAATGCCTTTTTTTTTACCCTGGATTTTTTTTCAGAGATTCGTTTTTAAGCCAGGTTTCATTTCCTCCCATGGTATTGTAAGCATTCTGTTTTTATTCCAGTGATCATTTCATCTATTATGATTTATTTCTTATGTAGTCCTCTTACTGGCAATAAAAATTCATAGAAAAGGTAGAAAAGATAGAAATATTTTTGCTAAATTTCTGGAATAAAATAATTAATTCTGTGGTCTGAATTACTGTTAGTACTTGTAGTTGCCTAGCATTCTGTAAGATGAACAATCATTCTTACACCTGTGAAACCCATCAGAAAATTTCCTGTTCTTAAAACACAGAAATGAAAAGCAATTTGTTGAATGAAACTGCTCTTGCTAAAGACAAGACTTTTTAGGATATATTTATGTCTTCTTTATCATAAGTTTAACACAATTGAAGAAAAGTCCTTGAAAGTCCTTAAAAAGTCCTTTCCAAAACTGTGTGGAAACTGTCACACTGATAAATTAAGCTGAGAGGTTTGATTAAAATCTATGTTCAGCACTCCATCTTCAGATATCTACAGTGTTGAAACATGGTGGAGTAGAAAAGACTATTCATGTGGCATTCTGTTCAACACAGCTTGATCTTGAAACAGTGAAAAAAGAGCTGTGGTGTTGTCTGGTTTAGCTGAGAATGAATCTAACATCAGTCTGACAGTGGGAGCACTTTAGACAGGTTAAGAGCATGTGAACCCAATTACCACAGCCGTATTTCCCTTGGTTAAGTCAGTTAACCCACACATCACGGTCACTTAGGATGCTCTTTGCTCTTCACTCAAAAACTAGCATGATACTTTTCTATGACAGTGTTCTCTTTACACATTAAATGGAAATATGCATGGGTGTTTTCTTCATAAACTGTTGCAGTAGTAACTCTTCAGAAGAAATTAAATGTTCAGACTACAGCAGTGTCTTTTATATGCTTTTAGAAGTGTCTTGTGGCTCAGAGAGGTTTTGTTTGCAGACATCCAGATTTAAACGCCCACATGAAAAACACAGTTTATATGTGAATCACACACTGCAGTAGAAAAAGCTCATCAGATTTCTAAAAAGGATTGTATTTTTGTAGAAGAAGAGATGCATTAGTCTTAAAATATCAGCAGAGGACAGCAAGAAATACATCCTATTTGCACACATTGCTCCACTACACATAGCCTGAAGTCCGTCTATGCTCCTGCACTCGTTTTTCCTATTAACCGTCTGTAGGTAAATAGCTTCCCACCTGAGGGATCTATAGGTAAGAGCAGATTCCAAGTGGTAGATAAATCTTTGATTTATTGAATCAGGACTACTATTCTTACTGAAAAAATAACTTTTTGCTTTATGAGAAGTTAAACTTTTTTCTAAGCAGTCTTGTGCAGATGTAGCGTAGGGAAAAGTCACTCTCACAAATAGCATTACTCTTTGTAAGACAGAGGGAAAACATTAGAGAAATCAAGAAGAATTAATAACGAGTTAGTAGTTTCCATTATCTAGTGTAAACCTCATCTCTTACAACCTCTGCTAAGGTAATGAAAAACTCAATGTAAAATGGGTACCAGCTCAAGGAGGAGAGATGAATGATGCAGGAATTCAAACAAGTGAAGAGGCGAAAAAAGCAAAGAGAAGGAGAAACTTCTCTGAACATGATGAAAAGGGGAAGAGGAGAAGAAAAAGCAAGCCAAAGAATGAAGAAAGGTCATGACAAATTCTGTTTATTTTCTCTTGGAAAAAAAATCAACAAGACTCTACAAAAAGAGAGAGGTGGAAGCTTTGAGAAGTAATTCAATAGGATAAAGGTTACTGGAATTGTGGGTATGGCATTCATTTGTGCTGAAGATGTAGAACTATTGCATTCACATGCATTTGATCACAGAAGTTATAAAGTAATAAAATGTTTTTCTTGCTGTACCCTGCTCTTTCATCCTACCTCGCAAGGTGTTTGTGTAAGGTACTCTTTTTTGGTTTTTCACCGTTTGGTTTATATATCCTGGAAAATATTTTCTGAGTTTTTCTTTTTATTTTTTCCCCTACCCCCATCATCTTGAAAGCCTGAAAAAGCACAAAATTAAACTGATGTGGGAGTTTCACATCTTATAAACAAGCTGACCATACAGTGGTCCATTTTAACTTCCCAATATGTTCCTTAGATAAACTTTGCAGAAAGATGAATTAGGCAAACAAAACAGTTGAGTATCTATACTAGGAAAGTGACTACTGGTAACAGTTTGATTTTCTGGAATTTTTAATAAATAAAAGATAAAACCTAAACATATTCTATGTAGCTTGCTTGTTTTAGTTTACTTTCTTCCATGGTATTAGAGTATTAATATTTTAATCTGATAGGAATATGCATTTGTGGGAATTTAATCTTTCTGTGAGGCTAAACAACGAGGAGAAATAATAACTACTAACTAAATATTTTGTAATATTTTATTAATCAGAGGACCATATTATTGCAAAAAAAAAATCCTTTCCCCCCCAAAAAAAATAAATGGAAAATAAAACCCTAGGTATTTTCACTTTGGCACTGTATTTATTTACCAATACAATAAACTGTATAATTCTAAAAATTTCAGCTCTTGTTAAAAAAAACTACAGCAGAAAACAAAACTAAGATATTTTAGCTTTGGCACAGTGTATTTATTACCCAATAGGCTGAATTGTTCTTAGAGATTTTCCTAAGAGTTTCACCACATGATAACTTTTTTCCTTATGGTAAAACATTTTCCTGTCCCCATCAAAGCCTCTGAAGCCCAGCGTATTTTATATCAAGCCACTGATGAGTTATAAGCCATTGTTGAAGAAAATGGTCCATGAAAACAAGTAGACAACAAAATCTTAGCCCTTTATATCTAGTGAGCTTGTTTTTGGTTGATGAGAACCTTTTTCTTAGTCAGAGTAGAAAACTAAGTCTCCTGATCATGTAATAGTCATTCAACTAGAACTAAATATCTTAAATAGTATCTCAAACAGCTTTCAAAACACAGAAAACCAAAGTAAAACCCAAGTGGCACTGTTCTTCTGAGGATTAAGAAATTACTAAAATAAAACCATGCAATAGTACCACAAAGAAGGAAACTTTCAGAATATAACAGCCAGTCACAATTGGCTAAACAAATGAACAATGAAAGGTATAAAACAGCATACTGGGTTTTTTATCAACAATTAACATTTTGCTTGACTAATTTCACAAGTCTTGTCCTGCCAATATATGCCACCAGTTTTTATCAAACCAATAAAGTTTTAAGCTAAAACATCCCATGTTTACGAATGCTTTATCTGTCAAAGAAGCAGAAAGTACAGAGTCAGTAACGTCTCATATAACAGACCTTTTTAAAGATGGAAACTGAAAACATATTCATGACAGCAGTATCATTTAAAAATCTGAGTATAGCTAATCCAGTACATACTGTATCAGAGCAAAGAAGGCAGAGCTGTGTCTAATGTTGCTTTGCCATATCCTGCAAAAATAACTTCCTTTCACCTAAAAAGAGCTTGTTAGTTGATCAACACTTGCAGTAAGAATATAAAAAATGTGAGAACGTGGAGATTTTTAAAGGCTATATGGTATCTTATACACCATATCTAAAAAATGCAGTTCTCTGAATGTAATATAAATATGAAATATACAGTTGATATAGTACTAGTTGTTATTATAATGACTACACTAACACGGCCACATTTTTAAGTAAACAATAAAGCCTGTTATACCTCTGCCTGTAACTGTCGATCCTAGATATCCAAGGATTATTGATGTCTATTACCAATTTTAAATGTAGAAAATCAGAATGGTTTTATGTTAGAATCAAAGGCAATGCCCTATTCATGGTGCGATAACATTTCTTAAGATTGATGACAGTCTGGTTATAAATAAGTAACACAAGGAATTTTGGAAATTGTCAGGCAAAAGCATCCATTGATGTTTGGAGGCTGTTTTTGGTACTTTCTCTTCATCAAAAACTAATGTTAGCTCTATTATATATTTCCTTGTTTGTGTCAGAGATAGAGAAAAATACAAAAATGTATTTATACAATAGAATTATACCTATTGTGGGTCACTTCCTGATGGAGCAATCACAGGAGTATAGCAGGTGCCTTTGGGAGTTAAAGCACAAAATGATAACAAGAGCCTTAAAAGACAAGCATGGTGTGGTAGTAGAAGCCCAAGGGAATGGACACAAACCACAAATGGTCAACTAATGGTCATCAAAGGAGTAGAACCCTAGGAACCAGGCTGAACCCACTATAGGCCATAACAGAGTACAAGGAATATTAATTCAATATTGAAATAACCAAAATTTATGGAAAATGCAATCGAATTAACAAGAAGGGTGGAGCACGACAGCCTTTGCAAAAATGGAAGCAGAGGAAGCAGAAGGAAGAAGAATGTATCCAGCTGTTCTTGCCCTGCTTAGGGCTGCTGCACGTAATAAGGAGAGGGTCTTCCCTCTCCCTTGGCAGAGAAGGCAGGGATGCCATTCACCACATTTCACTACTCCAACTCAACAATTGTACCTAATGTGTTACCTTTTGCTGTGTAGATGAATTAAGCACATGAGAATTTGGAAGAGCAGTGTGTGTGTCCGAGTGTTTTCTGCTTTGTTTTTTACACATGGCAAAGTGATTGATTCTGCGGCACTGAGACACAGTAAAGTGGATGCAACAGGTGAATAATGTTAGCATGTTACTCATGGATGCTATTTATACATGGCCTTCCTACCACTCCAAATCATTATATCTGCATCAAAGTTATTAAATCACTCCTGAGTGACACCTATATCCTCAGTGGAAAGGTATGGAGATGTTAGTAACTGCAGTTGAAGATCAGCATAATGCCTAAGCCAGAACAATTTTTTTAAAGCTTTGCAAAGGTCCCATCAATGACTAGAAAGTGAATTATTTTACTCTGCAACTAACACAACTAATTTATCTGTTTTTCTCAAGTGTTAAGTTTGCAACGGGGTCTTTGTGGATTATTCACAATGTTTGTCTTTAGGTATTCACGCTCCCTAACCTGGTCAACAGAAAGAAAGGGTACCTAAATTAAACCCCTATTCCTAGCTTAGGGGACACAATTTCTACTTCTTGATGGTATCCAAGCCAGTTACATAAACCAACCAATTTAGGCACTTTGATGTTTAATGTCATGGAGAGACTTCAATATGTTTTCAGGCTAGAGTTGTTAATTCAATGTATACAACATAGCAGCATTTGTTCTAGCATATCAGGAATATTCTTTGGTGCTTATCTGTATTATCAAACAGCTATCAATGTTTCTGGCTTTTCTGAAAACACTCTTAAGGAAAATGTGAGTAGAAAAAGAAAAGTAATTTTAATGAGCAGATTTCTCCCCCATCCTTTAAAACAGAAAAGGTCAAGACAATAAATCTGTCTATAACAAAGAGCAAACCAGAGGCTGTCATTCTGCTTTCTATTAAAACATACTCTTTTGGGGTAATTTTTTTGCTACAAAAGCAAATGCAGTTTTCTGGACCATCTAGCTGAGAGCCGAGATATATGGAATGAAAAAACCTATTAAAAACCAAAGAGAACTTAATGAAGACTTTTAAGGATCTAGGTTTTAAAAGTCTTCCTTCATAAGTTTCTTTTTTCTAATTTACATAGATAACATTTCAGGAAATAGCAAAGTTTTCTACTTACTAGTAAAAACTTGTACTGAAATCTCTTTTGTAAAAGGATAGGTGTCTGAAAAATGAAGAATGTCATGTTGAAAAGTGGTACTACACATCTCTTTAAAAGGACATCACTCTAAGCCACAGTTCAGCTATGAATGTTCCTCCAAAAGTCTACATGCATAATTTTTGTATTCCAAATGTGGTCTTCCTATATTTTAACAATAATTAAAAGCTATCACAAAAATACCTAAATATATATTTTAAAAAAGTACAGTTATGAGATGTGACAGGGACAAATAACCTTGCCAGGTAATCTTAGTAACATTTACTTTCAAATTATTATGAACATAGGTTCATAATAATGACTTTTGCTTTCAGTAAGCATGTTTCACCAGTACTGTACAGAAAACCACAAGTGATTGACCTGATCACACATTAAAAAATTCTGCTATACTGCCCCTTTTTAAAGCAGTACAGCATAATTCCTCTAAGATACTGTATCAGGCATCAGTAGCCATTTATCTCTCTGAGAAACATCTGTTATGGCAAGTAAAGGAATGACCTTCAGCATTCATATTTGAGTTCCCTCTGGCCTTGTCCAGGTCGCTGGTGCAGAACAGACTCTTGTTCCATGTTTTTTATGTAGGCCTCTTTTTTGAGACTTGAGGGCCTTAGCCAAAGCTGTGAGGATTTAGAGATCTGCTCCAGAGAGACACCAGGTTAAAGACGTGAAGAGAAGGCTTCCTACCCTGATATGGGCCTCAGATTATTATCCATTATTGATTTTTCAGGTAGGCAGCAATGAAGTTGCAATAAGTCTGAGGGCATTTGAGAGACCTTAGGGCCTTGGGATGACTTGTTAAAGGATCAGGAGCACAACAATGTCCTCCTCTATCCTTCCAGTTCCAGGGAATGATAAAGGAAGAAACAGGAAGAGTCAGCAGATCGATACCTGGCTCCGAGCCTGGTATCAGCAGCAGATTTTAGAAGTTTTTGATCATGTGTTTACGCAATACTGAGCCTGATGGCAACAGACAGGGCATACCTGTCTCAAAGGAGGAGAAGGATTTTTGCACAGGAATTGCAAGGGCTCGCTGAAAAAGCTTTAAAGTAGATTTGAAGGGAGAAAGGAATAAAAACAGTTGCTAGAGAAAAGTCTGGGGACAGCATGCCAGTGTTTGAGGGATAGTGGGCTAGCAAAGTCATTTAGTCTGCCACTTCAGGGGAGGTGGGGGGTGGAGATACATGCAGGAGAAAAGACACAAGGTTTATTAACATGTTAGTAACCATATAAGTGCCTGAGAATGGTCATGTAGGAATTAGAGCTTCTCCCCCTGAAAAAGGTGTCAGGATCAACAGCCCAGGTGAGATGCATCTCCACCAATGCACCCTGGGATTGACCTAAAGGTACTGACGGAGCTCGTGGAAGAGCTTGTGGAAGAGTTCACTGAGCCACTTTCCATCATATACCAGCAGTCCTAGTTTCCTGGGAAGGAGAGGTCTGGAAGTTAGCAAATGTGACATCCATCTACAAGAAAGGCAGATTTATGAAAGGCAAGTGCTGCTTGACCAGCCTGATATTCTTTTATGACAGAGAGACGCACTTATTTGATGAGGGAAAGGTTGTGGATGTTGCCTACCTGGCTTCAGTAAAGCCTTTGGCACCATTTCCCACAGCATTCTCTGGAAGAAACTGGCTGCTCACGGCTTGGACAGTGCACTGTTCAATGAGTAAAAACTTGCTGAGAGGCTGGGCCCAGAGGGTGGTGGTGAATGGAGTCATATCCAGCTGGCAGCTGGTCATGAGTGGTGATCCCTGGGACTTAGTACTGGGTACAGTTCTGTTTGATATCTTTATCAACAGTCTGGATGAGGGGATCGAATGCACTCTCTCAGAGTCTGCAGATCGCATCAAGTTGGGTGAGTGTTAAACTGCTGGAGGGTAGAAAGACCCTACAGAGGGATCTGGAATAGCTGAGTTGATGGGTCGAGGCCAATTGTGTGAGGTTCTACAAGACCAAGTGCTAGATAGTGCCTCTGGTTCACAACAACCCCATGCAGTGCTGCAGGCTGGGGAAAGAGTGGCTGGAAAGCTGCCCAGTGGAAAAGGACCTAGGAGTGCTGGTTCACAGTCGCTGAATGTGAGCCAGGGCGTGCCCAGGCGGCCAAGACGGCCAAAGACATCCTGGCCTGTAGCAGCAAGTGTGGCCAACAGTACTTGGACAATGATCATCCCCCTGTACTCGGCACTGGTGAGGCCACACCTTGAGTGCTGTGTCCAGTTTTGGGCCCCTCACTACAAAGAAGACACTGAGCAGCTGGAGTGTGTCCAGAACAGGGCAGCGGAGCCGGTGAATGGTTTGGAGCACAAGTCTGATGAGGAGCAGCTGAGGAGCTGGCACTGGAGAAAAGGAGGCTGAGGGTGAACATATCTCTCTACAAGCACCCAAAAGGAGATTGAAGTGAGGTAGGGATCAGTCTCATCTCGCAAGTAATAAGTAAGATGATGAGGGGACATGGTGTCATGTTGTACCAGGAGAGGTTTAAACTGGATATTAGGAGAACTTTCCTCATAGAAAGGGTTGTCAATTTTTGAAACAGTCTTCCCAGGGTACTGGTGGAATAACCATCCCTACAGGTATTTAAAAGAGATGTTGATGTGGCATTTAGGGGTCCAATTTAGTGGTGGACTTGGCAATGCTGGATTAATGGTCAACCTTGATGACCTTAAAGTTCTTTTCCAACCTAAATGATTCTATGATTCTATACCAGTGAATCACTCTTTTGCAAAAACATAGTGATTTCTTGTCTTCCTGATGCATCAAATTCCATGGTGTCTAAAACTCTGCATTGGCTCTAGTGGTAAATGGCACACAGAGAGATGCTTCCAGGGATTATTTTAAACTAAACGACTGCTTTCAAAGGTTTTTTTAATGTGTAACACAGGTTCTTAGCCTACTTTCTGCAGCAACAGGGAAAGTTTTACTTTAAGTGATGACATTACAGTCAGTAATGAAGAGCATCGTGTAGTTAGTAATATATCAAGCAACCAGAGTTTTATGGTGAGAAAAAATGAAATAAAGTAACAATGAATTTTAATTGTTGGCCATCTGAAAAACAGGCATTAATTGCCACTACAGCCATTTTAACAATTTTTCTGTCATGTCATGTTAATATTACATTTTCCTTGCCATTTCTTTCTGAACAGTTGGTTAATGGAAATTAATACAGCTTGTTAAGTTTCCTCAAAAGCAACAAGGTTAGTAATGAGGTCAAAAGAGGAGGAAAAAGCCTTAGGCAGTGTTCACCATGAACAAAAAGGAAGATAAGGAAGATTTGCTCTTTTCCCTGCCCAAATATGCAAAGGGCTCCTTAGGTTACAGTCATGCATGTGAGAAGCCAGTAATTTGGACTTAATAGAATTCATGCACTGTAGAAGTAAAAAGATCTTTTGTATACATGAGAGTTAGGGAGAAAAGTAGAATGCTGCCTTTTATTTTTTGATTAATCCATATTGCAGGAAGCCTGCTGCCATTCTACTAATTTGAATTTTTTTACTTATTTATAAAGCACGTGTGGTAGCCAAAATAACAACAACTGAATGCATTGTTTCTCCTTCTTCTATTTCCTTTTCTCAAAGGTCTAGGGGTAAATATAAACACAGAGAACTCTAAAATCTATTTTTCTGGAAAAGTAAATAAGTGGACAAATTTTCTTTTCACTAAAAACATTTCTTAAATTATATTAAAGTTTTTTTGTCAACATTTCTGATTTGTGTCAGTTACAGTGTTTGCATCTTCAGCTGGTGGTTTATTAAATGAAGAAATCACATAGTCCGTCACATCAAGTGTTTGACTGAAGGACAAAAAATAGCAGGCTGTCATCACATCTCTTTATTATTATTTTAATGCAAAATTATCAGCTGTACTGACAAACAAAATTCATTGCCGATTAACATGAAGAAGGCACAGCTTGTGAACAGTTTAATAGGAGGAACATTTGGAGATCATTCTTGCTGCCATTTAAATTAACGGGAATTTTGCCATTGAGTTCAGTGGAAGCCAAACCAGATCCTATGCAGTGCACTCATACTAATATAATTTGAAATTTCAATGATAGCAAAGAAAATAGCATGGTCAAATTGGTTTAGTGTAATAAAAATGCAATGTTCCTTCTCTTGGGGTCCTAGAACTTCTGCTAATGAAATATACCTGTATCTATCTATATAACTATGGCTATATAAAAGAAGTGAATTTATATTCCAGATCATTCAAAATTTTTTTTTTTTTCAGAATGGTATCACCTGAGGTGTAACACTAGGGTGTAACACTAGATTATACACTATATGCTGGATTTTATTCATAAGCTTCTGAAATGTTAGGTTTTAATATTCTGAAAAAGTCTATGGAAACATACACTGTTCTAGAGAAAGGATGTATCTGCCTTGAGATGGAAAACACTTTTTCCATTCCAGAAGTCATGCTATTTCTTTACAAGGTCTGGTTTAGTTTCTCTAAAGAATTAAAATCAGAGACAAGAATTGGCTCATTGACATTCCAAGGTACAGACCTGTAAAAACCACAGTATATGCAATATGCATAGGAATTTCCTAATGGTCACAACAATGTGGAAATTTTTTATAGCATTTTACAGAAAATTTTACAATGGTCACTTAGTCATATATGTCTGTTGGCCACTTCTTTTCTGCCTCCAAAAGTTAGATCTTTTGCTATGATAAATCTCTTTTTAAATATCACCCAAATGTTACCATTTAACAGCTAACCTCTTTCTCTCTATTTTCCTCCACTTATACCTTTATTCTCTTCCTCTTCGTTCCTGCTTCACACACAGTTGTTCCTGTGAATCTGTAAGACACCACAGTTACTTGATATGTTTTAGGTCCTACATATGGGTCAGTACAGTAGACAACTGCTGCTAAGTAATCACCAGAAAGCAGTACACGTTTCTAGGAGAAATGCCTTTCTCCACAACAGGCAAAATATCAAGATAGCAAGGTATTCATACGCCACCTCATAAGGTTGCTGAGATAAGAGGAGTGAGCAGACAATGCCACCAAGTTTTGTTTCCTCTTTTTGAGTCCCACATAGATTACAGCACAGATAGCAAACCAGTCTATTCACTAATCTGCTTACAACTTCAAAGATAAAAAGTAATATGAATAAGGAGAACTACAGAGAAATGCAAATCTGATATTCAAAGCAGAACTTCATTCAATTTTTGAAATAAAATGTATATGGAGACACAAATCAAAACACTTTTACGAAATAACTAACCACAGCAGTTGGTAGCTGAAGCAAAAGGAAAAGTTACTTGGACTAAATGACGGTTGTATCCTCAAGATTTTTTAAATCTACTATTTTCAGTTAAATGAATTAAAGACAAAAGTACATTTTTCAAGTTGGATGCTATGAAAGGGTTTTTTTTTTTGTGTCATGGGTTAAATTAGGGGAAGGAGGTACATTTCTGGATGCTGGTTTAACTGATACCTTCCAGTTTTCTATTTTTGCATTTAGCATGTTGAATTTCACTTCCTTTCTTTTTCAATTTAGTAAAGTGATCATATTTTTCTTTCAGAAATATCACTGAAAGTATACTATTGCCTGGACCCACTAATTAATTTCTCCTTTTAAAAAGAACAATTGATTCTTTTCTGGATTATGGTTATTCCCGAAGATATTCTAAAGACTCTTTTATGATTGTCCTGCACTTGGCTCGGGGCAATTCCAAGCACAAATACAGGTTTGAGTGGAGGCTGGATTGATAGCCCTGAGGAGAAACACTTGGGGGTGTTGGTTTACCAGAAACTTGACATGAGCTGGCAAGGTGTGCCAGCATCCCAGAAAGCCAGTCGTGTCCTGGGCTGCATCCAAAGCAGTGTGGCCAGCAGGGTGACAGAATTGATTTTCACCCTCTCTTTTACCCTCGTGATACCCCACCTGGAGTGCTGTGTCCAGCTGTGGCAACCTCCCAGAAGAACATGGATCTCCTGGAGTGAGTTCAGAGAAGAGCCAAGAAGCTACTCACAGGGATGGAGCACCTCTCCTATAAAGACAGGCTGAGAGAGTTGGGATTGTTCATCCTGGACAAGAGAAGGCTCCAGAGAGACCTTAAAGCACCTTCCAGTACCAGAAGGGAGCCTTCAAGAAGTGTGGAGAGGGACTTTCACAAGGGCATGTAGTGATAGGACAAGGAAGAATGGCTTAAAACAGTCAGAGGATAGGTTTAGATTCACATTAGGAATTAATTCTTTACTGTAAGGGTGATGAGTGCCCAGAAATTTGTGGATGCCCCATCCATGGAAGTGTTTAGGACCAGACTGGATGGGAACCCAAGCAATTGGGTGGAAGGTGTCCCTGCCCATGGCAAGGGGCTTGGAATTAGATGATCTTTGAGGTCCCACCCAACACAAACCTTGCTATGATTCTATGAAAAAGTTTTGCCTTTTTATTGCTACATCGAAAATAATGAGTTAAAATGTATTTTGAATATGAAAGTAACTATTTAAATACTTGGACTTTTATTACTTAGATAGTTCATGACATGATAATTCCACCAAAAAGAATGGCATTCAATTAGAAGGAAACAAAACCCGTATAATTTAGAGGTACATCTTAAATAATGTTAATTTCCAGCTGCAAAAGCCTGGTCAGTAATATTGTGCTAGGAATGGGAAGTCATAAGGCACTCATCTTTCATGAAAGAACAGTCAAATTAATGTTAGTGGAGCAGATGTCTCAGCAGATCAATAATATCCCCTTGACAGCCACTAACATACGCCAAAACATAACATCTGAAAGACAATGAGGAAGAAAAAGACAATAAGCACCTGTTACGCTATCCCAGTTTTATCGTTAAGGTGACACCAAGCAGTTGAAACTGAATACAAAACATCCAACAGAAAATGCTTATATTCTGCTTAAATATTTGTTTCTAGTTTAGAGGAAGAAAACTCAAAGACCATGACTGAGCTGCATGGAAGGCATGGGTTCAATAGTAAGGGGAAAAATAATATAATGTCCTATTTTTAAGGGTCCAAAACCATTCGTATACTGAAGAATGTATTCAACGCCTGTTGATGTGAAATTCTGTCAGTTAAATTATTTCAAGATCCTGATTCTGCTGCTCTTAAATTAGTTTTTTCTTTATTCCTCAAAAATTTGTTAATACGGGAAAAATGGTAGAACTTATCTTTAAAGTAGTATTCAGATGGGAGCATGTTCCTTTAATGCATAAACAATAGCCATTGATAAGAGGAATCTGTAAGAGTGACTTGCTAAAGGAAGAATTCAAATTTTTCCACCACTGCATATCACAGATACCTCAACATCAGCAACACTGACAACTCCATCTGGATAATTATACTAAGCTTGTCAAAACTGTCCAGCTGAAACAAAATTTCTCAACATATGCATATATACATGTATAAACACAGATCATTCACTGTCATTTCAGTCTAGTCCACCCAGAGGGATCTATTATTAAGAAGTTAAGAAATGTTAAGCACTTAATTGGTGTATAATTCAGTTGTGATCAAAACTTTGAACTTCTGCTTTAATAATCATGGGGTAATAAAAAAATGGGGCTTGAAGGATCCATGGGAGGTCATCTAGTTTATCTACTTAGCTCCCAGGTAAGATAAATGAGATCTACACTGTTTCCAAGAGCTGTTTGACCACTTTTTAAAAACCTCCAGTGGGGGAGGTTCCATCACTTACAAGGAGAACTATGACAGTTCTTCATTGACTTTGCCATTTGAAAGTGTTTTTCAATAATGAAACAGGTCAAACTTTACAGAACTGTAATTCATCTCGTTCATTTATTCCAGACTATCTCCACTGCACCACACAGTTCTTGAAGTACAATGCCCCAAACAGCAGTTTTCTACATGGCTAGTCTACCAGAGGCCACATTTCTGACTACTTGACGTATCTTTCTGGCTGTACTTTAGATTTGTGTTTGCTTTTTTTTTTACAGCAGAGTGGGCTCATGCTCAGCTTTTTCTGAAAAACTGCTACCAAAGCAGCTGTCCTCATTTTGTATCACTGCAGTAAATAATTCCCGCTTTATGTTTTCACATGCACTGCTGCTTTATCATTATAATTTTGAATTCCGATCCCACTTCCAGTATATGAGTTCTCTCCCAGTTTTGGATCATTGCAAGATACAACAAAAATACTCTATTCCATCATCTAGGTTGTTAATAAAAGTATCCTAGGGAGTGTACTGCATCAAATAAAAGATATATGACAGCTAGTGCTTTGCTCCTCTACTTTATTTGACTTTTTGTTCTAGAATTTTTTTGAGGATTGATGTTAACTGTCAGCGATTGCCAGATTGTTCTCTTTGTTCTGTTTACAGTTAAGCAGTGTGATTGCTTTTTTTCCAATTCTCTTGATATCTCTCCTTCTGCAAGACCTCAAATGTAACAGTGAAGAGTTTTGGATGCAGACATATATAGGGTGGCAACAAAGTTCATGTCATGAAACTGCACAGAAGAGTTTTACTGCTTACTCAGCACAACGCCCTGGAGCTCTCTGCTCTAATCATGACTCATGGGATACCCTGGGCTATGCCAAAGTGACATAATGCCATGCATTTTTTTCAAAACTAATCACCAGGGAAGATCAAAATTGTTTAAATAAAAGGACAAAAATCTCTTCTGCAGCTGGCAGGCACACAGGACACAGGGCACATGCTGTGATTGGGACATCATCTACCCCCAAAACACAGACTGAGCAATGATGATGGAGAATCATATTTACTAAAAATAATGCTACTAGTCACTGTAAAAACCTGGACAGTAAGGAGTTAATGTGTTGCTATGCCTCAAACACCAATGGCCACTCAAGTGGGCAAGTTAGAACAGGATATGGCAGGAAAGAGGGATTGTAAAGAGGTAGGGCCAATTTCCCTGTTCCGGTCCATCGTGACTGCGCAACATAAAGAACAGTACAAGCGAAGGAATGGGGTGAAAAAGTGGTCATGAACAGTCTATTGAGTCAATCCAGAAGTGAGGGATTGAGATCACCAAAGACCCTCAAAACACCCAACCCATTTCTAGAAAGGTCCAGAACAGACTGTGCAAGCTCACCCATTTACATGATGAGTGAGAAACCTAACCCCAGAGCAGGAAAAACTCACCTATGAAAAGGTACCCCCATTAAAGGTTATTCTTTGGAATAAAAATAAGGATAGACTCTGAAAATTAATTTAAAAAAATTAAAACTAAACCAAAGAATGATGTTGTCGTTTGAGATAAGGGCTGCATACAGCTAAGAACAAAATAACCAACTAGACCTTAACACTGAGGTGAGATGAATGAACTGATCAAAACGTAACAATTCTCCACACAACAGACAACTCTATAAGAGACTTGTTAACAGCGCACAAGAGCAGCTGTGAAGTTTATAAACTCACTAGGGACTTGGTACAGGTGTACAAAGAAATACTATGTCTAGAAAAGTCAGAGCAATGAACCAGGGAATTGCCACTAGATGTGATCCCTACAGCAATATTAGTATTTATAATTGCAAGACAACTCTCAAATCGGTACACATCTGAACTGGGCTCAAATCCTGACAGTAACCTAATAATAGTAAACTAAAAAGAGCTGGTAAGAGAATTTGATCAGACTTCAGAGCTTTATGAAATACTTTGCGGAAAATTGTTATTTAATGAATATATACAAATTTAATCCAGTAATGTTAATTATCTTTTAATTCTGTTTAATTATGTTATACCAAAACATACATCTAATTTAAAAAGCAAGCAATAAAACTTGGATATTATTCCCTGCATCCTGGATGAAAAGATTCCTCAAGGAAAAAGATTTAGATTTTATCTGACTCACAGGATTTTGTTTAAATAATCTTTAATTTCAAATAAACTTTTAAATTTTGTTTAAATATAACTATACTTAAAATTACCTGTCATATCACATGTATTTCCCACCTATATGAATCAGAGCCATCTTTGTTAGCAGGAAAGCACCTAGCATCAGTTAGGATACATTAGTGAAGCCCCTTCTTCTCTCTGCCCTCAAAGTGAATGGTAGGAAGTCCTTCCTCCACTTAAGACCCTGACAAAATACCTAATGACTACACTCTAGCTGGGATTTCACAGTGTTTTACTGTTGTTCCACCAGTGGAATGATAAATGAGGCAAAAAGCAAAGATTTATGAATCAAGCACCATAATACAGTATATTCCCCTAACAATAACATCTGACTGCTATGCAAACAGCACAGAAAGGTGACCTTGGTGAAGCAGTCCTTAACAAATGAGAGTTGTTAGCTATTCTGTAAATGCATAGTGTACAAACATATTGCAAAACTATATCCAGCTGCATTTGATTTTGTTTCAGCCTCTCTCTGAAATATTCAGTTTTTATCTGCAACTCTACAGTCCTTGGAATGTACGCCACAAAAGCATTTCTTTATTAAAGAGTTCGCATTTCATTTTAGAAACAAGCAGTAATTTTTTTTTCCCAACCATTTTCTAGGTTTTACTATACTTCACTATCATGCCTTTTATCTTCTGCTTTATAATTGGAAATGGGAACACAAAGAGAAAACTTTGAAAATATATGCCAGTGCAGGATGCTGCTGATGGAATACTGGAATGTTTTATCAGTCTTTATTAGCATCAATTGTTTGATTTTTATTTGATGTCTTTCTGTGCTGGGCACTGCACAAGCAGAAATTACAAGACTATTTGTCCTTTGGAATTTATCTTCTCCTGTTGGTTAGATTGCAATTGTGATTGTAAAACAATGAACAAAGATAAGAGAAGGGTGATCACAAGAGTGATTATCTAATTTAATTTTGAGCCCGCAAAGTCTGTTTTAGGTAAGATTTGTGAAAAGGTTATCCCAGGCTGTAAGCAGAGTCTTTTAACAATTTATTAATGGCTCACTGATTCCATAATTTAAATATTACCTTATTTTTTTGCTTCTTTTTACCTCATTTCATTACTTCTCTAGTCAGTCATGACAAGCAAACAGCAGCCAATTGCAAGAGCAATCTATAATGCACCATAAACTGCACAGACACTTGTGGAATGCCACACTGTTAAGTCAGGGTCTTGATGAATTGCCAGTCCAGTGATAAGAGCCTTGTCTAGTGCAGCACTCCTGTATCACTAGAAGAAAAAAAAGCTCCAACAAACCAGCCAGACTGTTCTTGAAGCCTCTTCAAAGCAGAAAGTAATAGAATGAAATATCTGCAAATTTTATACTGTTTGCAATGTCAGAGTCTGCTAACTGTGGTTGTAAAGTAGTTTTCAATCTAGTTCCCATTTTTGCATTCTCATTTTTAAATCATTAACCCTCTAGGCTTGATGTTTTACTTTGGTGAAAAACATATTTGTTGATAATACATATTTGCAAACATACTTTCTACTGTTTTCAGTTCCAAAAGAAACAATTTTAAGTCTTTGTTCTACCAAGGGCAACAGTACAAATGTCCCAGCTATGCTGTGACCTTATCAGCCTCTCTGCTGCACAACTTTGACCACTTGTGCAAACTGTACAGAATTTTTCAAAATAGGCAGTTGAGCCAATGGCAAAAGTCCGACTGCCTTTAGCAGGACCAGCACTTCACTCAGACTTTGAAGCTTAGGAGTGATACACGGGTGATCTTTAGAGAGGAGTTCATCCTTCATCAAACTTGCAATACAAGGGCGTATTCCAGCAAAAACAGGGAGTGTCTGAGTGCTGTATTAGGCAGGTAAGATATATGCTTGAAAGAAAAGGTAAGTGTGGCTCAGGCAGAGCACATTAACCAGAGCAGGTACTTGTCTCCATAGTATTTTTCTTTTATGGTCTAACCTTTAGTCTTTTAGTTATCAGTTCAAACTCATTCCAGGATTTCTTTGTCTTTAAATGAGGCAGAATTAAAATGATCTAAGGCTTTGAAAGCTGCTTAAAACCTTAACCTCTCTAAAGCCTCATGCATTTTACATTATCTGAAATATTAGCCTGAATTACACTAGTTTAAAAATAAATAAATAAAAGTAACACAAATTTGTCGGCTAAGTAGCCAAGAGAGAGTTAGCATAATTTATTAATATCTTGCATTTAAGGTTATATACCAGGAGACAGGATAATAGTCTGAAATCCAGACTCTGAAGAGTTTTCAAAACTGAATAAATTTTAAGATTTTTTAAAGATTAATTAATAAACATTAGGGAAAGTGACATTGGCTGCATGTAAAGTGAACTGTGACCACACACGCTACATAATATTCTCTGAGCGCCTGATCTCTAAACTCATACAGAACAGAGATTTGGCCAAAAGCATCCTTTGGCTTATTACCATGTCATAAACCTGGGTGTTCTTGCCCTGGAAACCAGGGTACCCAGAAGAATAGAAAAATAAGAGAGAAAAAGGCATGACCATAACCAAATTGAGCTTAAAAGCTTAGAGATAACTATGGGAAACTTTTTACTTACTGTCCCTACATTTTCCTCCTTCGGAAAGTGAGGAAAATTTCTCTTGGAGTTAGGAAGTATTTACCTATGACAGCAATGGTGTCATTTTTTTAAGAAAGGTAAACTCAAGCACAGCATACTTATTTCACAGTCCACAGGCTTTTTTGCTGTTTCTGCAGCTCATTTATTTTCTACAATATTTTGACAAATTTAGAATATTTTTTTAATGGAAATGTTTGTGAAAGTTTTAAAGCTGAACTGTATATTTACATTTTTTTCCCTATTGCTACAATATGTTGCCATAGAAATCGACTTCTTTGTGTTGTTTATATGGGCTATGGGGCCTTCTAGCAATCAATCATACATCTCTATGGGAAAGATAATAGAGAATTAATACAAGTTGGGGTACAAAAATCATGGTATTGTTTCTGGCTGTTGCCTTTCTTCAAATCTTGCAACAACCAGAAGTACTTCAGAGGGGAGAGATGTAAAGTGAACAGGGAGGAATCAAACTTAGAAAATCTCGTACAACTTCCAGGAATGGGATTTGCAAAACACAAGGAATATTGATGAATGGTTCACAATATACATGGCTACGGACAACTGCTGTTAATGTAAAGAGAGACTCAGTAATGTACATGATGAAAAACTTGGGTGACATCACCCACAAGGAGGAACTATTCTGTTTTCTATTTTGACAGGCTTGTTATACCAATGAACAGTATTGATATTTTCCTCTGTAGGTTTAAACAACAGACACACAAATAGAAAATTGAGTTTAGATTAATCTGTTCATATGGTAAATAAAAGAGGCACTATGAACATTACTACCTCCTTCAACTCAAATATTTTCTTTTACTCACTCACCTTTCAACATTCCAGCATTTTAAAAAACACAAATTCATAGCAAGATTAGTTACAAGCAATTTGGAAATAAGTACCTCACATGGAAAAAAAACCCGCTTGTTGTATCATGCTTCATATTTGGAGGAGTTTTTTAGGATTTAAACACATTCTACAGTTTTATGCCCTTAACCTGCATTAAACACTTGTTTACTCATTAGAGATACTTATACCTAGTTATTCCTGATAGACTCAGAGTGGCAGGTTTAAAAATACTGTTACAGAGAAAGAGCTATATTTCAAAACTCTTTTCAAAGCAGGAGGAAAAAAGGAAAAAATAAATTAAATAGATATATATATATATATTTAATGAAAATCCATATTCTAAGGAGATGCATGTGTTGCCACTTTTAAGAGAAGGACTGAAGCAAATGATAAAATATAACTGCATTGGTCTTACCGCTGGAAGAGTGAACAGATGATTCAAGGATGGTAACAAGCGAACATTTGTGAACTAAACAGAACATGGGCAGAAGCTTGCGCAATAACAACAGTAACACTGAATGATTTGGAAGCCCAGTTTTTGCTTTTTTTTGCATAATGTTTTCATATTCTCACTAGATTAATGATTAATTAGAATCAAATTGTACAGCTCCAAGATTATTAGACTAAGGAAGGTCATTAACTAAAAAAAAAAACCAGGCTTGCATTAGTCAGCATTTGTCAAACACAAAGACCAATCCTGTTACTAAGACATTTTCTTCATACTTAAGAGAGTTTACTTGCTTTAATCCTCTGAAAACTAAGTAGCTGATTCATGAAGTTGCAAAATGTTGGGTTTTTGTTTAATTTGTGAACAAGTAAGAGTTTGAGGCACAGAAAAAATTTAGCATCTCACTAGACAATTTTAAAAGATGGATGAGAAATCAATAACACCACTTGACAAAATACAGCTAAAATCAGGTGGTGATATCGATGACAACACCACAATTAAAATAAAGATAATTTAACCAAGTGAAATGCTAGAATAATAGAAATGTTCTTTTTATCTACACTGATGATCTTAGATGAGGGGGCCTGATGCATCTGAGTTAAATAATGGAGAGGAACAAATTATTCCTGTGTTTGAAAGGCTATTCTTCTGTGAAGAGTAACAAGAAAGAATTCTCTAAGTACACAGGTAAGAAAAGAAAGGCCAAGGAGACTCTACCTTCCTGAGAAATTAAAAGGGAGAACTGGTGACAAAATATATGAAGAAAGCAGAGATACTCAGTGACTTCTTTGCCTCAGTTGTCACTGCCAGTCAGGCTTCCCACTTCTCTCAAGTTCCTAAACCTCTAGGAGGGGGTTGAGGTAATGAAGTCCCTCCCG
The DNA here is from genome assembly GCA_013398955.1 of Callaeas wilsoni. Taxonomy (NCBI): domain Eukaryota; kingdom Metazoa; phylum Chordata; class Aves; order Passeriformes; family Callaeidae; genus Callaeas; species Callaeas wilsoni. Next base: position 218,607 of record VWPU01001216.1, on the reverse strand, counting down.
CTGTAAGTGAAGAGCAAGTTCGTGACCGTTTGATGAATCTGAGAAGGCCCAAGTCTGTGGGACCTGACAACACACATCCCAGGGCCCTGAGAGAGATGGCTGATGCTCTTGCCAGGCCACTCTCCCTCGTATTTGAAAAGTCATGGTGGTCAAGTGAAGTCCCCAGCAGTGGAAAAATGAAAACATCACTCCTGTTTTTAAAAAAGGGATGAAAGGAAGATCCAGGGAACTACAGACCAGCTACACTCACCTCTGTGCCTGGGAATACCATGGAGAAGATCCTCATGGAAGCAATTTTAAGACACATAGAAGAAAAGAAGGTTTTATTAGAGCAGATCCTGCCTGACCAATCTGGCAGCCTTCTATGACGGAGCAACTCCAAGGGTTGACAAGGGAAGGCAGATGCCTACCTAAACCTATTTAAGGCATTTGCCACAGTCCTTCACAACATCCTTTCTTATCTCCAAATCAGAGATAAGACTTTTCTGTGACTCTATGAATTCTTATTTCTGTCCTCAGATTCTACATTGCCAAAATCTTCCCGGTAAATATTGAACCATCATAATGGCTTCACGTGACAAAGTATTTAATAAGTCATAAAATAATAGATTTCATAAACATGAATCATAAATATGTTGCTATTTCACAGTTCACTGCAAGTGGTGAATAATCAGATATAAACTGTCAGTAATTGAATATACTTACAAACTTTCAGTTTGTCACAGTGATCAAAGATTATTCTGTTCAGGGCATTTAAGGTTTGCATGTACATTCACCCTGCCTGCTCTTTGTCAAGGCAGACTTTTCCATTAAATTGCTCTCGTGCTTTGCTTTTCACAATGTTCACCCAGCCCAGCCTCTTACTTTCTTGTTCCTACTTACTCTAGAGATAAATTTATCACCTTTCTAGCCTCTTACCCATCATTCCCTTTAGCACCTGAAAAACACTAAATATCTCACTAAACAAGTTTAAGACAGACACTACCACAGTCAGGCACTGTATCCCCACACAATTACTACTTTACGTGACATACTTGTCTGCGACAGAAGGGCGTGGGGCTCCACAGTCCTTTCCAGTCCTTGTCCCCGCATGGTGCAGTGCAGCTCACAGTGCAAGAGAGAGGGGAGAGGTCTGGCAAGCAAAGCCATTTCCACCCTCTCATTTCTCAGCATCTCTGCTGAAACCCAAGCTACCCACTCCAGTAACAACACCCTAGAGAGACTAACTGTAAAAACCTTTGGTTGAACTGAGGAGGACCAGCCTTTGTCTACGTTATACTGCATCACAGTGACAGTAAAGCCACATATGCTAATAAAAAGAAAAAGTAGCAGTGTAGGTGCATAAGTGGGTAATATTTTTAGCATCTGGGTTTATCAAGCACAGCCACTCCTAATTCTCCACATATTTCACTGGCACTGGTGTCACATACTCTTAAATTGATGTGTGAGGAAAGAAATGATAGGAAAGAACAGCAGGAGGCAGATGTGATGTATTGAAAACAGAAAACTTGGAGATGGAAAGAGACTGGAAGTATTCTGCTCAAAAGGCTCAGACATCTCTTTTAGAAGGAAAGGTAATGAAAACTAGTGTAACTACAAAACTTTTTAACAGTCCATTTCAAATTCCAATCTGTCTTAACATTCCTGTGTAATTACATATGAACAATACTATATGTATAGGTCTTCAGTAAGCAGTACATGTCATGGGACATGTATTTCTATTCATCTATAAATGTTTGGTAAAGATACAGACAGACCTTCTGTTTAGTACAGTGGAAGGGGACTGACAACCTTTATCAAGTTTCCTGATTTCTCTATGTTAGCTCTAACACATCAGAGCAAAACAAAGCAGCTGACAGAAGCCCTAGTGTTTCACCTGTCTGTGATTTCTGCATAAGAAATTAAAAGGAAAATGGGAAATGGTCGTGTTGCAGATGTTTCAGCAAGGATTCTCTTTTCATATGGGATTTGAGCCATGTATTTGGGAGTAGATTATGGTTTGCTTTTCTTCCTGCCTTTTTTTTTTTCCCTGAAGATACCAATATTGGACACTCCAACATATGATTCAGTTTGGATGCAGTCCTCACCAAAGAGCTGAAATGACAAGAAAATTTCAGCATCCATTCTCCTAGCTTCCTGTGTTTTTCCTCCTGAGGTTACAAAGATGAGCTGTAAAAAAGAAAAGGCTGGAGAGGAATAGAGTGTTTCACTGATAAAGTAGATATCTAATATAGACATTGTATCTGCCTTCATCATTTAGGTTCCCTTTAAAATCAGTGATGACAAACAAGTCACAATTTTACTTTATCTTAAAGCTGATGTCAGATGACTTATACTCCTCTGCCATGATTGTGAAAACTGCCTTGTACAACTTATTTTCATTTGGAAATCCAAATTACAAAACCTCATGTTAAATGAGATGAAGTCCTTCCACCTGCTTCCCCACTGAATGCCAGCACACATACCTATCCTTTGACTCAGATCAGAATTTTTTCTTATTTTATTTTTTAAAATTTTCTCCTTTCATCTGTCTCATACATAAACCTAGTAAATGGTTCCAAAGCATTGCAGAATTCATCCTTAAAAATCCAATCTTTATACCTTTAATCTGTCATCTAGCATAGTTTTCTGGACTGTGTCCCTCCCAGCCTCCTTTCCTGAATGCTCAGAAGTTGCTCATTCCTAATATCAGATCCTCTCACCTCTGACTTTACTGACTTGTTGCCTATTTCATAATAACATTTAAAGATAAATCCTATCTATTTACTACACTTGGTCTTTTTACTATGCTTTCTTTGCTGCAGATTTATGTTTTCTCCATCCCGTAAAATTGATATAAGTTCACGTTTTTCTATAAACCAGAGTAAAATTCATCTTCATCTGCTTCAGTTTATGAATCTCTGTGTTGAGCATCTTATGATAAAGTTTCCTGTGAAGGATGGTTTGTGAAGTAATGGTATTGCTTTATAGAACAGATATTTCTCCCCTATGAACTAAAGAAATGTTTGAGAGACACTTTGACTTTTTGCATTAGTTCACGAATCAGGAGAGAATGCTGAATACACAGGAATATTTTTGAGTAAACATTAAAGATTTTGACAGAAGTTTGTACATGAACTGCACAAGTAAAACGTGGCAAACAACTATTGAATAAAACCTTCCTGTTGTTTCTCATAGATGTATTACGTTAGGATTTCAATCACAGCAGACACGAAGAACTCAATTCTACAGGGATTTGAGACAGCGTAGCACAAATATGTACTAACATACATGTGTAACTAATAATCATACTGTTCCCATTCTATGCTGCTGTTACTCTAACTTTATTTATGTCATTGCCTCAGGAGCTACCTTTAATAGCTCAAATAGGTTAAAAAGAGCTTTGCGCCACTTAATGCTTTCACACTTTAATATTTTAGTGATACAATATTTTTAGGTTAATAACATAATTTGGAAAATACAAATATTTCAATATCACAGATTTTGAATATTTAAAGTATATGAAAACCCCACGTCATAGTCATGAACCTGGAGCCCTTTGTTCTAGCACTGTTCTCAGTAAGTGTTCCTGTTATGAAAAAAACCTCATAACTGGATGCATATTGAAGTCTTAATTAACATCAGAATACACATAAGAAGTCGTTAGTTTTTGTGTATGTAAGTGTCTATACTTTCATCCCAGGAGAGGTGTCTATTTTTAAGAACTAGCAAACAGAACAAGATCAAAATACTTTCTATACATGCATTTCAAATGAAATGACAGAAATTTTTAGCTTCTTCAGAATTTAGAAGGACAATTTGAGATTATCAAAACTTCTCACAAATTTTCAAACTTTCACCATGTTTTATATATGATTAGTGTTAGGTTAGAATGGCTGCTCAGGTATCTTTTTATCTTCAATAAATACACACACTGTTTGCTTTGTAGGTTTTCAAGGTTATTCCAAATAGATTTTTTCATAAAGCCCACTTTCAACACTCCAGTGAAGTTTGAATAGACTTGACTGTACTCTGCATTCTTTGAGAGTACATGTGGACAGATTTACTGCCATTTCTTCTCCAGGTATCCCAGTCTTGCTAGTGCTCTACGCCCAACTCTGCCGAGGATGCTAACACTCCCTTGCCCTAAATCAGAGCTGAAAGCTCAGTTACTTCCCCACTGTGCTCTCAGTCTTTTTGATTAGCAGTAGACACCACAGAATTCAATGAACAAGTGCCTTGTGCAAAGGGCATTGAAATGTCACTGCATGATAAGGTGATACAGCTTAAATACAACTTAGATTTCAAGGGTTAATCATGGACATTGAGTGATTCTGCACCATGGTCTTTATGAGTGCTAAGGAATCAGAAATTAGGCAGAACACAATGGATTTGCACCTGAATGAAATACTAGGCCATGACAGAAGACTTCAAACCAAATGAGAAGAGCCTCTTACTCTTGATACTTCTAATAAAGTCTCAGTAGCTAAAATACTTCTGCAAAATCCTGCCTGTGCTAAAAAGTTAGTCTTCAGTATTAGATTTGTCTCAGTTTGAGCCAAATTTAGGAGGACATGTCCTGAAAGGAACGTCTCCTCTAAAGGAGGCAGGTTTCAGCACTCTCTCCCCCACCGATATGAAAGGAATTTCTTGGAAGAAAGTGAAAAAAACCTGTTTATTTAACAAGCAGAGTGTCCACAGGCAAAGGAAAAAAGAATAACTTAATATTGAACCTTCTCGCTGTGGAAGAAGCTGGTGGATTTTAGAGTTCTCCTCAGCTTCTCCCGAGGTCCGGAGCCAGCATGTGGCATCCCTGCAGTCTCCCCACTGGGATTCACGGCGTGGGGCTCCCACCGATGATCTGGTTCTCGGACCAGAGCTAAGCCAAACAGTTACAGAAGAAGAAGCCACAGTCCCAGGAGAAAACTTCTTGCCTCAGCTAACAAAAAGAAGTTAGCTAAAAGCAAAAAATGTAGTCCCTCTCTTGGCTGCAGAGCTAAGAAAAATGGGGGAGTATATGAGAGCTGAACATAAAGTGCCGAAAGAATTCCCTCCACTTGTCCCGCTTCCCCCGGGCCCACCTTAAAGCTTTAGGACCCATTTCTGGGCATAAAGCAGGCGATAGGGGATACAGTACTTTATAAAATCACCCCAAGACAAGACTGTAGTAAAAATCCCAACCCAGAAGCATAGTGATAACATCTTTCAAAGGAGGAAAAAACCAGAACTTTTCCAGAAAGCAGGATTATTTACTTGTTGTGACTGGGATGGATCTTTTTCCAGTATGTTAGATTATTTTGTTTTATTAAAGGCTAATCGCCTTTAACACAAAAAGCCCAATGAGGGCTGAAGGAGCAATGACAGGCAAAGGAACCCAAGTAACCTAATCAGTGAAAAGTGGCTCATTAAATCAGCTGTTCCCTAAGACCAGAAAGGGGACCTCTTACACCATGGTTCCTGAATGAAACACCCCACGGTGATGCAGTGAAAGAAACACTCCTGCATGGCCACATTCCACGCTGGAGGGAGTAGCTGTCCTTAAAGGTTTGAGACTCCTTGTGAGATGAAGGGAAAGAACATTTTTGGAGACTGTGTAAAACTTTCAGAAGGAGTATTTTAACTAAATTTTGGGAATGTGTGGAATTTATTATGTGGTGTTTAGTGGAAGGACTCAAGGTGGAGAAAGGGAGGTACCTAGGTGACTCAAACAGGAAGAGAAGTGGGAATATAGATGTAGAGCAGATAAATGGGGTTAATCAAGTGGAAACAGACAATAGTACATTATACCTGTCTGACTATGCCCTGTGCTTGATCATCACGTATGTACTCTACATACCTATTTAATCCTATTACATATACTCTCTGTGTGGATGCACTTCTGTTCTGAGTGGGCACAGGTGAATGCTAGTGAGCATCAAGCTGGACTACATGACAAACAGGGTGAGAGATGTCAACACCAGCAACCAGAGCCGGGCTGTGGGTCTCCAAGGCTCCTGTGTCTGTGTGCCAGCAGCTAGGGAGACCTGGGATTCAGTGGCAAGCTTCTAGGCAGACTGAGACTCTAAAGCCAGCTTCTAGAGTGTTCTGAAGTTCACAGGTGTGTATATACACATATATATATGGATACGTATATATACCTGCACATGAATAGTGATATATGTATTCGTATGTGTATTTATATATGAACATATGTATATATGCCTCTCACAAATAGGTGCTCAACCTTTTTGAGCCTGGGGATACAGAGCCATAAGAGTCACAGTGCAGTGGGCTACCAGATTCTGCAAGCTCAGGCAGTATCAAAACTAAATACTCAACAGCTGTAAACATAAAGTGCTGGCATTCACAAACAAGATACATGTGTTCAGTGTCTGAGTTGGAAAAGAGAGAGACATATCCAAAAAATAAATGGCTTTGAAAGAGAAATCTTCTAGTAAGATTGGAGAGGAGTGACATGTGTGGTGAGAAAGCCAAAATCTGAAAGCAATAAAAGGAGCAAACTGGACAGTGTTTATGTGGGACTGATAGAAAATAAGGGAGGACAAATAGGCCAAAAAATTCAGACAAAAGCAGACCTGTGCAAGGACTGATGAAGAGAAAAAAAAAAAGAGAATAATCTAACCAATGATGAGGTTTGTGAAACCTCTAGGGAAACGGAAGCTAGATGCATCATATTTGATATGTGGGAGAGATAACACCTTACCTATCTAGAAAGGCCAAGGAAAAGGTGGAAATAATCAGGCATGATGAGGACAGTGTGGAATTATCTACTGTGATGAGATAGGAGGAAGTAAAAAGTATCTGAAAGGGAAAACCATCAATCGTGAGAGAGAAATGGGATTCCCTAAAGGAACATGACCTTCATAGCTAATTCTTCTCAAAGAGTTTATAACTACATGGGGTTTTCCACAGTTCTTCACTTTGTGTTTCAAATTATTAGTCATAAAGATAGACTACCTTAGCACTTGAACTATTCTGCACCCTAGTTTTTGATAAACTATGCTTTTCCAAAATAGTACATACTATTACTAGGTTCTGAAGCCACAGTTTTTAGCCTCTTTCCATTTGACATATCCTAAATAGTTTAAAACATATATGAAAATTCTCATAAATATTTAAACACAGATATGCCAGCACATCAGATCCGAAGTACCATAAATAAAGGTTAAAGATCACTTAAATAAAGCATAGTCAATTCTGATGAATTGCAAAGCGAGTGGTTGACTGCTGAGATTCTAGAAAATTACTGTGTATCTATTCTGAGGGAAAAAGGTATAAAAGTGAAACAGAATGAGAGCCTATTACTCATCCTTCCCACACAGTCCAGTAAGAAATGCATTTCTAGCATGAAGTTTCATAAGAACTTGTTGATGGCTCTTCATTGCTTTGTGGGAGAGAGCAGCTGGTTTCATTGGACCTAACTTCTGCTCTCTATTTCAGTCTTGCAGATTGTTTCCAATATGGCTGTGAGGAGAGGGATATTCAGTCTGTCAGAGGCAACAGACACAATGAACTCTGCTCTCTGAAGCTCTGCTCTGAGCTCTTCTGCTATTTTATGTGCAACTACTGCTTCGGTTTAGGTTTGTACAACACATCATGGTGAGGTTACTATAGGAACGTTTGTTGGTTCCACTATTTCATTTTGGCAGGGTTTCTGTAGTGCTCTTTTCCTAGCTTTCTTTATGATTATGGTGTGCAGGATTCCCCCCAGGGTAAAGAGATGCCAAGGAAATGGCCCATGCTCCTTACTGAAGTGCTAGAGAGATTCTCATCTTCCTCTACACAGTCCTGTGACCCAGACAGCTGTACACTGTCAGCCAGACTTCCTAAGTTGGCACATGCACCCCAACAGCTCTCTTTGGAGAGTGCAATAAGGGAAGACATGCCTTTCCGTATCCAGCATGTCCTTGGAAGAAAGTTTCTGTGTATTCCCAGGCTAATAAATTGTAGTCCACAGACTGTAGCTGCTGCTTGCAGCTCCTCCTGAAATATCAGTTGTGTTGTTTCCTTTGTTTTTTGTTTTTTTTTTTTTCCTTTGGACAGCATCTATTGCTTGCAGTGAAAATTAGGACAAGCTGCTTGATATTCTGGAAAGCTTCTAAAAGCTAGACTTCCTCATAAGAAGTAAAAATAAAACCCCACTATTTCCATTGAAAAACAGTAAGCAACATTACAATTAATTAGACTTTCAATAACAAACAACCAACAGCTACAAATATGTATTATACACACAAACAAAAAAAATACATTAAAGAATATTATTTTCAAAAATGAGCCTTTCAATAGTGAGGAAGTGCAAGAGTTAGTTTACTGGGGTACTTCAATTTGCCACCCTAGCTTGACTGGCCGTAATTACATGATCTGATTCTATTTTGCACAGGATTCTGGCTTGACTCATAACTCATGATGGTGGGTGCTCCCTTAACATGCATCTTTACAATATTCTGTTGTCTCAGTGAACAGTCAAACAATATCTGTAGATATTATTAGCCAGATTATTCAGATGTAGATATTATTAGAACAGATTATTCAACTCCAGAGATTAGCAGCATTTCACAAACTGATTTATTTTCTTTATGCCCTATACAGTGTATGAATAATTGAGGAATATGCAGAAAATATCTCAGACAACTAACATTCAATGTCCATTCTGTTTTATATATCTCCTCTAATACTCAAAGCAGCCTCTGTCCCAGCTGAGGAAGATCACAATTTGTCCATAGCAGACCCCATTGCATGAATTTAGATATCAACAAAGACGAAACACTGCATTTGCAATCCTTTGCAGGAAGGATGGCAAAAAGACATCATCTAGGAATCTAGGAATGCAAGAGTTTTTGTTTTCTCCAGTGTTTTTTCCCTCAGGGATTCAGCAGACCCCTAGTGGTTAAAACAATTTTCCTTCTTCAAACATTGAAGACATTATTGTCTCATGCTTTTGAAACTTAGTTAGATTAAACACCTCCTTTTCTTTGGTGAGGTTACAAGTCAACTACTCTGCGTGTGTGTGTGTGTGTGTGTGTGTGTGTGTGTGTGTGTGTGTGTGTGTGTATCTCCACATATATCTCTTACATGAATAGAGCCAAAGAGGTTCCTAGTATACGTAAATGTATAGGATGAAGGCTAGCAGAATCAAACCCTTTTGATAATTTCTTCTGAAATGTCATATCCAGTGTAAACATTTTCATTTGTGAGAATAAGATCAGATTGTCTATGCAATCAGAGTAGGGATAGTCACACTTCTTGATTAGATCTCAAAAAAGAGTATGAAAGAATAAGAATAAATTCACACAAAATACTGTAGGGTTACTTTATGACTTTACTGCATTTTCAAACAGCATCATGATAAATGGGGAGATAATATAAAATTTTTGGAAATCCATATGACACCATCTGGCAAAAATTCTCAAGTGAAGTGGATTGGTGTCTGCTTCCGAATGATAACATTTCTCCTAGAGACAAAAAACTGTTTCAGCTGGCTAAAAAATAACTGGTTCTCACACTCTGTAGCTTTCAAATTATTTTCTGAGTCAAGCAAGTTGCTTCTTGTGTTTTAAAGCTCTGCTAGACTCTGGTATATAAATAATTCTACCCCAGAATTCGTCATAAAATCATTTTCTCTTGAGACAGGACATTTTATCAGTCCTACTAAACGACTGAAGTTACAGAAGATTGTTTCCACCATTTCTTTGTGAGGCAAATCACAGAACTGTAATATTGACCTGAATGGTACAATTAAGTTTTTAAGGGCAAGCATACTTTCCTAAGAAATAATTTTCCTCTGAATTCAGTAAGAAGAAAGAGTCCAGTTTATTCAATGTCATAATAGGCTGTCTGAGAAGAGAGGATATACAAGAATTTCCTTTTATTCATCCAGTGACCAGCTATATCAGATTTCAGTTTAATCAGTCGTGAGGAATTCAGTGAGAATCCAGAGGAAAAAAATTAATTGGAAGAATAGCTATTATAGTTAATATTTGAATTTATTGGAAAGTTGAGTAAAATAAATAGTGGTAATAGATTTCAAAAAACTCAAGTGTCTCTTGAAAAGTAAATCTAAGTTGGAGCAAGCAAGCTAAGGTAGAGATGCTGGAGACAGTAGCTGTAGATAGATAGTTCTAGGAAGCAGGGCTAATATAGGACCAAAACCAAGGAGTGACAGCATCATCAGAGGCATCAATGAAGACATCTCCCAGCAGCTGGTTCCTACTGCAGGCTCTGCAATTGCCAAGAGCTGCTATCTTGAATAAAAAAATGCAATATCTTAATGGGATTGACAGCATCTGTCTCCTTAAGAGACAATATCTTCCAGTTCCTGCTGAGACTTAGTCTTTAGGAGAAAAAATTGCAATCCAATTGGCTATGTACTCTGGATACTGTCCTGACCAAAATAAGGGCAGAAGCTCATTGCTTTTGTAAACAGCTACAGAAAATCTCAAACAACTAAGAACTTTCTAATCTAAGTGCATTGATTTGATGAAAGCTGAATCTTTTACTGTTTCTGATATCATCAGTGCCATGAGATGCTTTTTGTCTTTGTGTGTACACTTCATATTCTGTCTTGTCTTTTCTCAGTCTGAAAAAACGAAGTAGTATATTTGGTAGCTCATTCAAAACATACATCCTAGTAAGTACAGAAATGCAGTAAGACACATTTCAACTAATCTGAGCATGTAGTTTGAAAATATTCCCATTAGCAAGACAGTACTTTTTGTTACCAAATGTACAAAGATAATTAGGTCTTTTACATTAATAACTTTAAAGACAAGTATTAACCATGATATCTGCAAGCTCCTAGAAGGCAAGATAGTAAAAGAACATATGTACATCTGTCAGAAAGAACTCATGTCAAGCCAGTCTACTTTCCTTCTATGACAACTCAGCTGGATAAAAGGGAAGTTGCAGATATGATATACCCTGACTTTTAATTAAAGCTTCTGACACTATTCCATATAATATTCTTATAAAAAAGCTAAGACAGGAGATGTAATCACTATTAGATGGGTGGACAATCAGTTGAGAAATTTATCTCAGCGAACAATTACTAATGATTTGCTGTCAGAGCAGGAGAGGATTTCAAGTAGGACTGCATCAGGGACTGGAAGGGCTGAGACTTATCAAGTATTTTCACCAGTTCTACTTATAATAGCAAAAATGAGACCAAATTTGTTTGTTAGACTAGGGGTGGAGAGGTTCTAAGTACATTGGAAGCTGGAATAAAAATTTTAGAGTAGAGTTTTAAAATTTCAGCCACTGGCTGGAATTCCTGGAGGCAAGTGCTATGTTGTACTTGGAAAACAACAATCAAACACAGTCACAATAGAGGAAGTAAAAAGGTAAGCAGCAGCTGAGCAGATAAAGATACAATAATTGTGCACAATTCAGCACCAGTGAGCTCCAAGTAATGAAGTATCCTCTTTACATAGGAACACTTTAAGGTGGAGATAACACGAAGAAAAATGCAGAGAACAGTAAAAGGGATTAGAAAAAATAGAATATATAACTTGCAAGCAAAGGTTCAAGTAATCTGTACTTTAAGTAATAATTAGTTTGAACGTGAGAAGACTGCTTATGACACAGTAATATTCTTCCAACATGCACAAATGTGTTATAAACAAAAAGCTGATCAGTGGCCACTGTAGGATAGAGAAGGAACAAGTGTAATCTGCAAAAAAAAAAAGTACTATAAAAACTGCAGAGCAAGAGACCAAGAGAGCAAGAGAGAGAGCAAGAAAGAAAAAGAGAGAGGGAAAGAGAGAAAGAGAGAAAGAGAGAGAGAAAGAAAGAAAGAAAGAAAGAAAAGAAAGAAAAGGGATTAGGAATATTACCGAACCATTTATTTGAAAGTTTTTAAGTACAGATATATTGCTGGTCCAGTTTGTTTAGGTGTAGTTGGTACTGACAGAGCTCAGAGAAGGAACTAAATTACTTGACTTTTCTTCTTTGATGTCATTTATTTGAATCTGTCATTTGATATTGACCACCATAGAAGAATCAAGTATAAGCAAGTAATATATGCCAGTTCTAATATCAGACTTCTAAACTAATAATTGCTGATGAAGCCACCTCAGGCTTTTAATTTATTTGAATCATTGGGATGAATTCATTAGAGCAGGAGATGCAAACTTAGTAGCTGTAGACTTTGAAATGTGTAAGTAAAAATATATATTTAAACAAATGGACAGTTAATGACTGTGAGGAATATAATGGTAAATTTGTCTTTGAAACACTCTGTTGAATAGGCTGATATTAAAGGAACCATTATAGTATTGAATGGACTATGAAACCCATCCTTTTAAACTATGAAGGAGATGCAGATTTAATCTTTTACATCACCTGAATTTCTCAGATAATTGGGAAAACAATTTTATCACAAAGGAGGTTTATGCAAAGTTGAATCAGGTTGTCCCATATGCTCCCACACCAATTCTGCATAATGTGAGTTCTGCTTTGGTGTTCAGACTGTGTGGACAAGCTGAGACGTTCAGCATGATACTAATTACTCCGAAGTATCATGTAGATATCCAGACCAAGAATCACACTTTAAAATCTTTTCCCATAAGCACACAGTAACACTTAATAAGTAGTAAATTCCTGTTGATCTGGAACCAGATTTAAAGTAATAATCTCAAGCTAAAAAATTCTAACTCCTGTGAGTTTCACTACAGATGGAACATTTCTGCATGAACAAAAGCAGTTTCATCTACCAGAAAAAAATGAATCTTAAACAAGATGGAGCATACAGGTAAATACACAATGGAAGAAGAAATTTAAGCAAAAAATCCTCTAAAATAACATTAAAAGATAAAAAATCTGAAAGATACTCAAAATGCTCAAATTTATGTAGCAGTGGATTTAGTGCAGCTATAACCAAAAGTTCATTATTGCGTCCAGGAAAATCACCAGATTTCTTTTAATATAAATAAAGTGGGATTTAACTTTTAAATTATGTCCTTCTGAAGACATATTTTGACTCTTAGGAGAGTGATTACATAAAGAATTTTACTCTGGTTCAATCTTTGCATTGGTACCTGTGTTTGTGCAGAGAAACAAACCACACACCTCTAAGTGCTCAAGAACGTGAGAACACCTGTAGCTTTCAGAGGCAGAGCAGTTAAATTATTACTGTGCTACATTGAAAGAGGAGCTTCGTCATTTCTAAAATGACATTTGAAATAGACACAGGTAATCAGAATGTCATTATATGTACCTTTATTGTCTTCCTATTGTTTTCTACTGAAAAGCATTACTTCGCTCTTTTTCACTCTCTGTTATTTGCATCCTCATCGAGCTCACTCAAAATTTGAGAACAAATTTTGCTACACAGTTTTTGGAGTGGACTCTTTGGTAACCCAACAGAGAACCAAAAACCCCAGCCATTTGGGTATAGCTTGTACATCACCAGGAACTTCTGTAGAAATAAATATTTGTCACATGAGCATGTTATAAAACATCAAAATGTCACCTAAAATAAACAACCTTTTTTTTTTCGGAAACTTGATTCTTTATCTTGAAATGCCAAAATCTTTCAGGGGGAAAATACAATAGTACTAGTTTCTGTTTGATCGAATATTTTTGTTGTTTATAAACTTCAGCTTATTTTCATAAAGAGGTCAGACAGGAATAGTCTCTTGCTTTACAAGACATTACACATTCTCCTGTGGTTCTCCTGTATTTATATTGCAAAAAGCTTAATTCTACCTCTATTTAATAATTAAGGAAGTCACATTTGTTATTATACCATTTTCAGATAAAATATAAACAATAATTTGGCTACATTTGAAGTGGATATTCATATATATTGACTCGATTGCTTCTCTTCCCTGATCAAATCTAATAGGTAAATAAAAATAAAAAATAAAATTTGACATAAAATTAAAGAATAACCTGAACACCACTGTTATAAATGGGAAAACTACGTTTTCCTGACACTGCATTAGTGCTCTTGTATCATGGAAAAGAGGAGAAAAAGATATTGATAACCTCCCATATTGTGTAATTTGAACCATTTATGCAATATGAAGCAGTTATCAAATTACATAAAATGGATCTGTTTATCCAATTCAAGCTTTGAACAATTTGTTCCAATACAACCTAAGGTAAAAGGACATATAAACCCAAGTGCAATAGAAAACACAAAATACATTTCAAATACTCTTTATGAAGTGAAAAAAAACCTCAACAGACCTACTTAGATTAAGATGTTCAGTTTCATTTAGTCAGAGTACAGAGAAAAAAAAAGCATCATATCTCTATATTTTAGTTAAAAAAATCCACCACAGTTAAAATACCTTCATAATTACCAATTTTGCCAAGTACGTGAAAATATTCTATTGCTTACCACAACATAAATACAGGTGACAGTCCGAGTAAAAGGTAATTAGCATATCCGATGATCCTTGAAGCACATAGCTTTCAGTGTAGGGTTTAATTACCAAAGTCTCACACTAGGCTGGATATTACGTTGAGATTTATGAGACAAATAAAGGATTATGATCCTGAATGTACTTTCGGTACAAACATATTTTCTAGACTACTCAGGTAGACTGAGCAACATAAAAGGTCTTCATGATGGGATAGAGCAAAGCAGTTCAACCATATGTCCAGGCTGTAGAGTCAGAGGGCTCTCAGTGTCTCTAGCACTGCTAGTGCAGCAAGAGTTATTACCTAACAGAAAAATTCATCCAATTGACACAGTTAATCCAAACCACACCGCAGATCCTGGCTAGCAGATTTTGAGTCTTACTCATCTTCGAAGTCACATCCAGAAAGAAGACATTAAAATGAAATAACCTTGAATGATCTCATGGAGTTAAAACCAGCTATATTTATGATGGCACACATTAATGTAAATTCAAAATTGCATACGAAGAAATTATTTCAGAAGATATTCTATTTACTTAGACCAATCTATTTTTTTAAGATCTTAAAAATGTAAATGGCTGCTACTTATCCCTCTTGTAAAGCTAGTATAATTTTTTTCTTTATTACTTTGAACACATTTTCAACTGAATTTGCAGATGAAAAGAGAATGGACATGAGCAACTTACTGAAATGAATTGCTGTGCTCATGTGATAAAGCCTTTGTGAAGGTAAATATAATCTAGGCTGATAGAGTAAACACACAGAAGCATATGAAATACTCTGTGATTTCAATGACTGAAATGCTTTTTGTTCTCTGAATTTGCTCCTATAGTTTGGAATGTCAGAATCTACTGTTGTAGCGGAACTGGAAGCAGCTAGCGTTTATATTGGGGAGCAAATTGTTTCAGTCTGAAATGGGCAGTGCAGGTCTTGCTTTTGAAATAAATTCTTTCAATTTCTCTAGAATTACTTTCATTAGTCCTTGTGTACAAATACCAAAATAATTAGAAAACATTTGAATAAAAAGTTGTTATTTTCTCTCAGGTCAAGAACAAATCAAGACAAAGTTTGAGAATCTCAAAAGGAAAGTATGTGCACTAAAAAGAGCAGAAATATTTTTAATGAAATTGTGCTTATTTACAACTCAGGAAAACACAGAGCACCAATAGTGCTGAATTGATGAAAATTTGATCTTTCATGAGACCACAATGTCTTCTACTATAAACAAACCTCCCTTGTTTGATCTAATCACAGTTGCTGGATTTCTGCAGGCTATATATCACCAGGAATATATAATACACTCCAACTTATAGGAAAGCAGAATTCTTCAGTCACTTGTTTCAAAGGTGATTCTACCCCTCTACTCTGCTCTTGTGGCACCTCAGCTAGAGGACTGTTGTCTGCAATGGGGCCCCCAAAAGAAGAAAGACAAGGACCTGTTGGGGTGAGTCCAAAGCAGGCCATGAAGGTGATCAGAGGGCTGGAGCAGGTCTCCTGCGAGGAGAGTTGGGGTTGTTCAGCCTGGAGAAAAGGCTTCTGGGTGATCTCAGCACAGGTATATTACCTGTAGGAGGCTTACAGAGGAGCTGGAGAGGGAATTTTTACAAGGGCACGGAGATATAGGACAAGGGCGAATGGCTTAAAACTGGAATAGGGCATGTTTAGATTAGATATTAGGAAAAAATTCTTCACTATGAGGGTGATGAGGCAATGGAAGAGTTGCCCAGAGCAGTTACAGATGCTCTTTCCTTGAAAGTGTTGAAGCCCAGGCTGGATGGGGCTTTGAGCAACCTGGCCTACTGGAAAGTGTCCCTGCCTGTGGCAGTGGGGTTGGAACTATATGATTTTTAGAGTCCTTCCTAACCCAAACCATTCTAAGATTCCATGAATACAATAAAAACATTAATAAGTAAAAGACCACAAAAACCTTCTTAAACCATAAAAAATAAGATTGTACTTTAATAAATAGATGAAATATAACACCCACTGGAAAAAAAAAATTGAACAAAGCTTGTCGAGGATAACCAAATATTTCGATCATGAATTAAAGTCTTCCTAAAGGAATTAAAACTAACACCCCTTAGCATTTCTTATTAGAGACCCTAGAAGCATACTCCAAAGACTTCCATGGCAAAAGAAACAGTAATAAAAATGTGTATTTGTGTAGCATAGCCTTTTTTTTCCCAACAGAGTTTTATACCAGTTTTAACCACCTTTAGAGTCAGAAGAAATTTCAGTAATTTTGATTTTCTGGGGATAAGTTACCATAAAACAGAGAGAAAAACAGAGATATGTAAGTTGAAGCTGAGAGAACAATACATTGGATACTAACAACCAATAAAATATTCAAGTGAAAAGCTGATTAAAGAAAAAATTAAGTATTTTACTGTTGCACTGATATATTGACATATGTTTTGCAGCTAACGTTGGGAAAAAGAAAGTTAAAAAAATGGAAACAAAAACTAAAACTAGTCTAATTAAAGAAATAAAAAATATTTAGCCAAAAAAACCCTTTTGATTTGAAAATGCAAATAAGGAATTCAGATCTCTCAAGGTCTTTGGTACCTGCGTAATGCTTTCTGATAAATATCTTGTTCTAAATACCATAACACCTATGTTTTTGTATCACAGTGACAAAGCAAAAAGGGTATTTCTCAAAAGTAGTTCTGCAGGAACAGAAAAGTTTTAGAAATGTGCAGTTTTAGAAGTGCACCAAACACAATGTGTTTAAAGAAGAAAACCAAGCAGCTCTGTAACTCATCTAGCAAACAACCAGGCTCCAGGAGCAGCAGAGCACCAAATGCAGTTCTTCTGCTGTTCCTCTGCACTCGTCCCATGTACACTTTATTATTCCCAAACTGCTGATTTAAAGTCCAAGTATGCCTGTAAGTACTAACCCATCTAATTCTGCTTCCAATACCAAGTGATGACTCTCCTCACCACCAATGTATAAGCAAGAAACATTTCCCCCTCTCTAAGCACAAAAATTAGAGTTTTAGGAGTCCCTGTGGCTGCTTTGGAGGCAGAACCAGGCAACCCAGACAGTATCATATCTTGACTGATTGCTGATCAAATTACTCAGGCCTTCCAAGACTCCATGTCAAAGAAAACCTGAGCAGTCAGTGAGGGTGGGATTCATCTGATCAAGAGCTGATATCTGCAGTGTTCTGTGACATCTGCTTCTGTCATTGATTTTACAGTCAGCAAAGATTCATCTGACATTATAGAGGTCTTTAAAGAAGAAGTCAGATGAGCAGACTTGAGGCATGATGTGGGAAACAGTGGAAGAATGGCAAGAATTACTGCAAACACGCTCAAGTGACTTGCAGATGTGGTGTAGAAAACCATATATGTCACACTAATAACACCTAAGTCTTGTGTGCTTGACAAGCAGAACATCTGTGTTTCGGTAACACAGGCCTGTGATGCTTGGAGGCACCCTGTCAAACCTGCCTGAGTCTCCTGGCCTGCTGTGGGAAAGATCAAAGCCCAGTGGTTAAGCGAATTCACGCGGTGCTTGTGTGAGCCCCTGGAAGCCATGTAGAAACAGCAGGTATAGCCACCCTCCGGCACGGACCAAGCTCCGTGTGCCTGTGTGCCCCCTGTATGCCACTGCCCAGGTGCTGCTTTGGGGATCCCCAGCTGGTGAGGTTAATGAAAATAAATTCACACTTTGCATTTCAGCCGTGGCTTTGTGTTTGTTCCTGCGTCCTGTCTATCCTGACACACGCTCACTGTTATTTCTCTTTGTTGCTTGTATTGGGGGCCCAGGTGTGGGACGATAGCCTATGGCTAAAGGGAGTGAAAAGAGCAATTCCCACACCAAAAAGTGAACTCGTGAGCAATATACAGAGGAAAGGAGTAGTAAGAGAATGGAGCAGGAAGAAAGGACGAGAATGAGCTTTGGAGAACATAATTGGAAACAGAGAGGGGTAAGGAAAGAAAAAGAAGAAATGAATAAGAAAGTTCCCTAGCTTGAAAAGAACCCAAAAATTCTGAATCATCTGAAAGGTTAATAAATTATATTTATTCAGGTTCTTAATTGCTTGAATTATTAATTTTTAACAGTGCTATTGATGTTCTCAGCACTTAAGAATAAAGCTAAGGCTCCATATATGAGAAACTCACTACTTTTATTTTTCTTTCCTTTTTTTTTTTTCCTTAAATTACTGGCTAACTTAGGAAGACACACTTTTCCATTAGCTAATTCTTCCCATCCAAAAGTACTTGGGTAACATAGGAAAATACACTTGCTTGTTTTCAACCACAGTAAAGGAATTAGTGTTCATATGATGAAGCTACTCTCCTGACACTAACATACAAATCTTAAAAGCACCAGGAAAAAAAGAATACACAAATAAACAATGACTTTAAAGTTGACCTTCCTAACCACAGTAGTTTATTTCTTCAGTAACTGAAATAAATTAAATTCCTGACTGCCTAAAAAGGTAAAAATACAACTTTGGTAGTTAAGCAAGGATTCAAAGGGTGGTTTTGAAGGAAAAATTTTACATTGCTTATTTTAATTGAAGAAAGAGGTTGTTCCAGGCTTATAGAGAAAGCAATGTGAAAATACTGCAGGAATTTAAGGTTCTGTCAGTAGCACCCAGAGTTCTGGATGGGTGCATTTTAATTAAATCAAAGTAAACAAGCCACAGCAGGGCCAAGCGTGATTCAAGCTGCAGGCAAGCTTGACATACGAAGTTTGAAGGTGAGTCTGAGGAAGTCTGAAGTTGCTGAAGAAGGAGAAAAAATAACAAAGAGAGAAGTGCAGGGTAATTTGCTTGGGGGAGAAAGAAGGACAGTAACTGTATCTGCAAGATGATGAATAGCCTACAGCAGTGAGAGATGCTGGGTGAATGGGCTGGAGCAGAGATGGTATTACTTGTCAGTATGTGGCTGACATGCATAACTCACCCGGGACTTAGGAATGGTGCTCACACTTCACATCTTTTTCTAATCCTTATTTTTACCCCAGACATGCATACCAAAATATTCTTCTCAATTTTGAAGACTCATTTATGGGTCACTGGCCAGATTTTGCATTTAAAGCAAGTTGGTCCTTTTATTTTTTAATCCTGTAACTGATGAATTGTGGAGCAGCTGAGTAATCAACAGATACTCTTATTTTTGGAAACAAGTTTAGGGTTAAGTTTATATCTGTAGAGATTAATAACAAAAAAACTACTTCCACCTTGTTTCCCATGAAATCTGCAGGCTGAGACTTGCAGTACAGAGGACAACATGATGGAAGGGTTTATGAAACATATGCAAAATGGAAAACAAATTAAAAATCTCCATCCATAACTAACATTACAGAAGTGATCATCCTGGACTGTGACACTTCCAGTGCACTTGTTTTCCCACAATTTTTTCCTTAGATTGACCAATAAATAAACACCTTGCAAAAAAATCTAGGCTAAAATAGCCCTTGTGAGCAAGAGAGAGGACGGCTCATCAAAATACTTTTCCCCAGATATTTCACCCTCTTTTTACAGGAAAAAGTAAGCACACAGCTCAAATGTTCAAGTGATCTAGTAGGTACAATTGTGATGTGTTTTTTATCTAAAATGAGTATATAAGTTTTTTATATTAAAACTGTTCATTCTAAGTCCGTTTATCTTATGACTGCTTACATATATGTACCCTGATCCACACTGAAAATTATGGAGACAGATGTAGGCAGAGAAAAATTTGCTTCATATGTAGAAAGCAGGCTTTTTATCAATCACTAGAATATTCCCAGAATGGCAGGCTTCAAGACATAGTTAATTCAATTAATTGTCAAATGCTTTTAGAATTTAGTTATGTAGAAGCATTTTGCAGGTCATTAACTGCTTATGTTTCTCACCAAAGGGGCGCTACATTAAATAGTAAATAAATTATATTAAACATATTAAGCTCAAAATTGATTAAAATGATAAAAGACCTCATTTTGAATACATATAATCTTTTGCCTGAATGTCTTTTGTAAGAAAAACAGCCTTGTGCTGTTTTTGTGTCAGCAAAGACACCTGACAGGAGACTTTGTTCAACAGCAAATTAAACTTCATTCTGTGTTTACGAGGGATGAGTTAGCTGCTGGAAGTATTATGGGATATCTGTATATCAAAAATGCACTACTTTGATAAAATAGACTTAAGCGTCCTGACTGTCAGTTAATAACAGCAGCAATATTGTCATGGAAAACAGGCTTTTAAAATATGGGTTTGCATACAGAAAGTATTCATAAACAGGTCCCATTTCAGATATTTCAGGGGTTTATCATTTAAGTCATTCTTTGTTTCAGCTTTGTATTTTGGTAACATGATTATGCAAGTGCAGCACAGCAGAAATGGTTACATTCATTCTTGAAATTCTTAATATATAGCCCTTAAATCCCATTTTTTTTCCATGCCATTCAACATTGCTTCATTGTCGTATTCAGCTTTGCATTCTTGACAATTGAGGCTGACTTGATAATCATGAGCCAGCCGATGCTTAGTTTTCAATGGGAATTGAATGGTAGGTGGGGCAGCCCTGTTGATCTATGGAACAACTTCTCTTTTTCCACAGTTGTCAAACAAATACAGCTAATTCAACAGAAAATATCAGCACAGTCTTAAGCTGGTTATTACTAACATATAATGAAACATTTAAACTTGACTGCTTAAGACAAAGCATGTGCTCAGTTGAGCAGCTAAGCAGACAACTAAACAAATAATGTATTAGCCTTTCTTAGGCTGTTGGTTGGCCAGCAATTCCACAGCTGAATTTTATATTTAAAAGTTCATACATTGTTCTTGGTCCAAGGCCTGGTAGCTGTGTATTTCGGAATGTCTCCTGAGATCCTGTGGAAGATTTCTGTCATTGTCCTCATGGCCCAATAGGTCAACAGTAAAATGTACAAATGTCTTGTGATAATGACCCCTTGTGTCACTCACAAGCCTAACTTCTATATAATGCTGCATCAGCAATATTTTTGCTGCTCCCATGGCACCTCCTTCTTCTACCCTGTTTCCTTTGTGTGCTTTTTCTTTTTTTTAATAACGTCTCCAGTTCTGAATTTCCTCCAAAAATAGATTATTTCACCTTCTTCTAGTAAAGGTGCCAGCAGGTAACTTGTTCACCCTCAGCTGCTGAAATAGGTATCCAAGAATCTGAGACTTATATGCATTCAAGACACAGAGCACAGCAGCCACAATTCCGTGAGTGACTTTCTTTCCATCTTCACAGCATTGCTGTGCTTTGGGAACAGCCAAAGCTCCGACATGCCTGAATTCTAGAAGACTGAAAGGCTCCAGTCTCACCAGAGCTTTAGTAGGGATGTCACAGCTGATCAAACTATTGCCATCCTGTTGCAAATCTTCTGAGAGTTGCAGCATTTTCCATTCATCATCACACACTCTCCAAGGCAATTCTATCGATCATCATCCTTACTAGCATACACTTGTGCTGCGTTATAAGTGCAGTCCATGGACATTTAGGGACAAGTGGCAGTGGAAGCACAGAAAGATTTGAAGGACTTTTCAAAATATTTAATACTTTTCTATACAAGAAATAGGAATTATGTATTGGTCTTAATTTATTAGTACTGAGGTTACAAGTTGCCTCTCTGACCACCCGTTCAACTATCTTATGTGTTAAATATGCAGTTCTGGAAAAAAAAATAGTTAGCAATCAGAACAGTCATAAGTGGTAGCATTCAACTGTTTGATTCAGACTCATACAAAGCCTACTTGATTGAAGTAAGACAAAAGAAAGGAAATCACAGTGGGAAGAGAGGGAAATAATTTGTAGATCAGTTTAGCCGATCTTGTCTTGTGCATCAGTTTGAGAAACGAGACAAAAGACAAAATGGATTTGGATATCAAGCTTACCTAAGAAACTGAGATATTCTGTTTCAGGATTATGTTTAATTCCTACTATATGCTTAATTACAAACTTTATTTCTTTGCATTAACACCTTTTCTTTTTCTTATTAAAAACTAAACAACCCACTCACTGAAGCTTTGATATGTACTCAGAGAGCAGCCCTTGAGCTTGCCTTTCTTACTCGATGTAAACATCCAGATGTCTTTTGAGGATCAAGGCTGTTTCCCTGCTCAGTGCAGTAAAATTGAAAGAGACACAAATTGACTTGAGGATAAACAAAATATGTTGATAAACAGAATATTACTTTGTCTTTTTGTTTCTGAAACACAATAAAAACACAAAAATCACACATTAAGTGGCCAGACTTGGATTATTGAGGCATTGAAGAAGGTACTTGTTTTACACTCAGTTTGAAATCAGTCCCTGGGAGCTGATGAAGGTAGGACCAAGTAAGGTCAGTGCAGCTGGTGCCCAGGAGCCACCAATCCCACTGCTTTAGGCAGGGCTGTAAGCTCAAACACTTCAATGAATCCAAAACAGACAGGCTGGTATCAGCATCCTAAACATTACCAAGAAACCTGCTGGCAACTAGCATAGTAAGCTTCTCCTTTAAGTGTTCCAAATAATTTTCAGTAAAATTAATGTTCCTAAAAGTGAGATTTTAAACCTAGTAATCCAGTAATCCAGTATATGGTCTCTCCAAAACGTGGTGTTACTACAAAGGTCTCTTAAACATGTTAGGATATATACCAAGAGGCCATGCTTTAGATTTGATTAGCCACATCAACATTTCTCAAATTGTAAAAATGTAAAACATAGGAAATACCAGACAAATCAAAGTTATATAAATGGAATTATTCACTGAACAGAGCTGTTGTCTCCATGCACTTCCTTTGTTTCATTTTTATTCCTTAAAAGCAGAACCAGAATAGGTGACTGAATTTTACTTGGTTAATGTGTTAGTCTATTTCTCTTGTACCATTGTGCATAAACAACCATCTACTCTTTCAAAGAAAGAATAATCATTCTTAGGTCACTGCAGAGCTGTTCTGCATTAGACTTTAATCCAGATCAGAGCATTTATCTAGAAAACAGACTCAGCTTCAACGTTCTTGTTCTGAACTAAGTGGAACAGGGACTGAAGGATCTCTCCTATCTGAAGGGCAGCTTGCCCATCACCTATGGAGTATATTTATTTTATGAAACATTAGTAAGGACATTTCCATCTGAATCCCTATGTTTCCAAGATATGTTTTCTTTTCAACAGGTCTGACCTTTGCTTCAAAAATTAAGTTCAACCTAAACTTTTAGATCACTTCTTTAAAATTAGTATTCATTATAGTCACTTCTTTTGAGGAGAGACACTGTATCAATGTTATTCCACCAGAAATTAGAGCCAGAAAAAAAGCTTTCCAGAAGTTCAGTATAGCTAGGGAGCTTAATTTACCACTATATGAGCAATTACTTCCTCAATAAATTATGCAGCATTTATTAATCAATGTATTACCTGTTCAAACAAGAAAAAAATCTCTACTGTGCATATTTTAGTAGATGGAGTATGATACATGATGCTGCAAGGAAACAGAAAGAAGAATGGAGGGAGTTAGGGCACTAAATTCAGGGTGAGACAGGACAGATGTTTACCACAGAGTGAAAAATGTTCCATAAGGAATTGGTGAGTTGAAGAGAACATCAAAGCTGTGAATATTTACAATGCATTTATCTCTTTCTAAGCCAGTCAGAGAGAAAGATCCTGACATTTTTTGGAATTGCCCTGCTGTGTTCCCACATTTTAGTTTGAAAACAATTATCATTCATTTCTACAAATTATATTAAAATGTTGCTTCTGTTAAATAGTGTCACTTTTGCTTCATAAATTCCCTTTGTGTTCACTGTACATTTGATCACTTGTTAGATCATGCGGCTTATTAAGAAGGTCTCTGTGGACTCAACCAAAACATACTAGATGTTATTTGAAATCTAAACTTTAGTAACCAACCAATCACTACAAAACAGGCATAAACATTCTGATCAGAGTTTATGCCTCATATATTTACTATACTGAAAACAGAGAGATTTAGATTGGATATTAGGAAAAAAATCTCCATTATGAGAGTGGTGAGGCATTGGAACGGGTTGCCCAGAGCAGTTGTGGATGACCCTTCCCTGAAAGTGTTCAAGACCAGATTGGATGGGGCTTTGAGCATTCTGGTCTAGTGTAAGATGTCCCTGCTCATGACAGGGGGTTGGAACTTGATGATCTAAAGCTCCCTTCCAACCCAAACCATTCTGTGATTCTATTTAAAACTAGCTGTGTTAGGTTCTGCCTCAGAGCCTTCTGTTACTGTGGTCACTTAGATGCCTATTGAATGGCACAGCATTTTGTGATGTGACCACAGCTGATTCACAATAGATTAAAATGAGACACTGTTCTCTTACTACATAATTGTGCTGTTAACTACTACAGCTTTTAAACCTTAAAAGTAATCCAAATGTTGATTTGTTGTTTTTTTTCTAATTCTCTATTGGAAGCACTTAATTCTCTGGCAGCAGATTTTTCTGGATAAAACAGACTCTGACAAAAAGAAAGATATACTGAAAACCATATAGAGTGACTATATATTTTTTTTTAAATTTAGATATAATAACATATTATTTAATATGACCTAGTATTTAAAAAATTTATTTGTAGCAGTATCCCAGAATACAATATGGGACATTATTCTTTTTAATTCCAAGTACTGAATTTATATCTCCAGAGTTGGTCGTTTCTGAAGTTTCAATGTAAATGTAATTCATCACATGTTAATGAGTAATCTCATTTTCAGTCGTGAGGGTAACGTAGGTTTGCTACAGAATGCTAGCTGTTTAGAACCAAGTAGTAACTGTACTTTTACTGCAAGATCTTACAATCAGTCAGCAGGGATAGTAGGCAACTACACAGTCAGCTAGGGCTGTATTTTGTTTCTGCTTCTGTCAATATTCCACTTTGGATTCTCCTCCAGCTCTTCCTGTTATCTCCATCATTCTTGGAGACAGTAACAAATTGCCTTTTTCTTTCCGCTGTGAGCTGGAATGATTGATTTGTCAATGTCTAGTTAAAATATATTGTACAAGTCTTTATATGTCTTCATATCCAGAGGCTGATCTTTCTAAAAGATAATGTTAGGAATAGAGCACAGATGCAGGCACAAAGTATTCAACCTCATCTGTCTTGCAGAAAAAACTTAGTGCAAAATCTCCTTAACTGTCCCATTTCAAACACATTAATCATCTAAGTTTGTGTTGCCTACTCAGTCAGATACATCATGTCCTGAGCTTGCTATGTTGAAATAATTATGGCAGAAAGGTACTACATGGTTTAGCAGAATACAGATTTTTTCCACAGACATAATAAAATGCTAAAATGGGACCAATTCCACTGCAGGTGTTAAAACCATCATCCTTTAGAGGCCATGAGACTGGGAAAAAACCCTGCATCAATGGAATAGAGCAAGAATACCAGTTACAAAGTTGGTCTTTGTCCCTCTTCTGTTACATCTTCTATCATATCCACAGCTGATCTTTTGTGCTAGATGATGCTTCTGAATTTGGTTTTCCCAGAAAGAGAAATGGATGTGTTTAATCTCCTTCCATGGTCGCTCTACTCTCATGTCACAGAATGAGAACTTGAAGCTCAGCTATATTGGTTTGGGGGATCATAAATGTGTTTGTCTACCCTCTGGTTATGGGTAACCTGAGTTCACCTTTTCAAGATTAAAGACACTGAACACTAACAAACAAATTAGATTTATAAAGATTCTGCAAATAAATCACATTTATCTTATTGTGACTTAAGCCATGATCCATTACAAGAAAAACAGCTTATACTGTGTCATAAAAATAAAACAAAGAGAGAGATCTCCCTTCCTTTGTTCCTTGCTGCTCTTTAATATCACTGTCTGTTGGTGATAGTTCAGAAGTTCTTTATGTTTTCCCAATTCTGCTCTTGTCTAAGTCCCATCATCTAAAGCTTTACCTCTCTTCCACAATTCTAGCTTCTCCGTTGTTAAGTGGAATTTGATCTCTTTTCTACCTGAGTCCTCCATCAGTCAGTGATACTGTTGCTTATTTACCAAATATCTGGAATTCAACCTTGAAATCTGAGTTTGTCCTTGTCATATGTCTTGTGGGAGCTGCATTTGTATCTATGGTTGTTGAAGCTTAGAAAGCCTACACTGCCAGTCTTCTGCCTAAAACAAGACTTTTTCCTTTTACCTTTTCTAGGTTTTAGATCAATATGAAGACATTCATATACAGATTATAAAGAAGCCCCATACTTAAAACAGAGTGCACTTAGACCCAACCTTTGCAGGCAGAGAACCTTTGGTATCAAGCAGGATCCCTAAATTACATGTTGATTGCTGCAAAGAGTTTCTCATGGCAGAGACAATAATAACATGATCTTTTATGAGAGTACTTTTACAACATGAAGTAAATCATTCCAAAAAACCCTCTCCCAAGCTAGGTTTAAACTGTCAGCAACTGGCTAGCTAGAAAACATAACACATACACAAACCTTATGGTATCAAAATCAGATTTAGCTAACAGAAGAAAAGGCCAGAATTTGAACTGCATGGACTTTTCTTGATGATAAAGTATCTAGTCTGCAAGCATAGACCAAAAAAAGAAGAACATTTTTGGCTTGTCTTTAGGAATATCCTCCAGATCCTCCCTGTTGTTTCTGTGGTACAAGCCAAATATTGCAGTGGTTAATCACGTAATCAGGTGCTTCACCACAAGAAAAGTGAAAATCACTATGTCTAGTACAAAAAATATTTTTAACATAGTTTATACACAGTAAATACAAAGAAAACAAAGGAAGACAGAAAACAGCCACATGTTCTTCATTAGTAAGGGATTTAATTTTCTTCTAAATCAGCATGATGAACTGAAGGTTTTTGAGGAAAAGGCAAAAATAAAATATCCATGGTGCCATTCACGGCATTAATTTAGTCGTATTTCAGTTCACAAAATCCATAACTTAAAATAATCTACAAGAGGAATGTTGTTCCATCACTAGTTTTGGATGCTCTTGGTAAGGAACAAAGACTGTTGAGATGGAATGATCTTAAAAGTTTCTTTTCAGAATGGAGCCTGATTTGCAAACACAGACATTCAGTTATTAAAAACGACACTGTACTACTTGACAAACTATAGATATTACTATATACTTGACAAATAAAAAATTTAATGGCTTAATGAAAATTAAACACAAGCTAAAACCCCGAAGAGATGACTGTCTCCACATACACTGAAAGATAAATTATTTCCATGTTTTAATAATTAGTCTGTCTCATAAGGAATGCTGATAATGGACATTAGCGTGACGAAGTTCAACATTCAAAGTTTCTAATTAAACAATGAGTCCATTCCAAACAGTGAAAAAAATTATTATCTTTTTTTCCCACGTAACTTGTTGGACCTTGTACAGAGACATGTATATCTGACAGAATACATTTATCCCATTATCTTTTCATGGGCTACATTAAGTGAAACAAAGAAAGAGTGAACCTTGACTTTTGTGAAGCATTAATGTAAGGGTTTAGTCCTTTTGCTAAGCATGCTGAGGCATTCAGTGTTAGGCCATTTGTACCACCAAGAAAAATAGGCTGTGGGGAAAGAACACACTGACCCAAGTTTCCTCTGTATTTTGTAGGGTTAATATTCGTAAAACCAGCTCTGGGGTAGGAACTGCACTGTGAAGGACATATTGCCTCTTGATGCACCTGGAAATGCATTTTTTCAGTAACTGGAACAATACCATGTCAAGATTTTTCTGAAATATTTTTCAGAGACCAGCACTGAAAAGCTTATTTAACATTCATCTGCACAAGCTAATTGTTATTAACACAGTTGCTGCCATCATATTTTTCATTTTCATGAACAGTCAGTCAGCAGATACAAAAAATATCTTTCCAATGACATACTCAAAGCTATTTCTTTGTCACATATTATTACAGAAAAATGTTGTCTTTAATATTTTCTAAGGCATGAGAAGATTCCAGTGACTAAAATTGTGATGAAAGCTTATGGAAAATAATCAACAGGTACAGAAGACAATAAATCTGCTTGACTTTCTTTGCTGTGAAAGTCCTAGTTCTTTTTTTACATAATATTTCCACTAATATCAGTTGTAGCTCTGCACCAAGTAAAAGTTCAGGATTTTCATACATTGTTGAGATGAGTGTTGCCAGAAGTTATCTAAGATTTATGCAAATGTACACTCTAGGAGAAACCAGCATTCTTTCTGCATGGAAATCTCTTTTAAATTAATGCAGGTTTTGTCTTCAAAATCGTGTTCCTTTTGCTAGCACACTGTTTCTTAACCTTTTCAGATCGATGATCTAGAATCAAAGGAAAAATCATTCATGATCTGCTCAGTCAGAATGAAATGTGTACATGTGTGCAATAATAATCATGTGATTTATTTGTGCATAGGCTTCAGAAGATGGATTGGAAATATTCGGTCTTGAAGGTGGCAATGTGTGGTGATAGGAACGGAAGCTTTTCTTGCTTTCTGTTACAGCTGTGCTTCTCAAACTTTACAATTGCAGATTTTTTAGCTCTCCCTCTACCCAGAAGAATTACACACTGATTGAGAAATAATAACTTAATATTGCATACAGAAGATCCAGTTGCATTTAGAGCATCTTGCATCTCACTCGTGTTCAACTTTACATTTAGAATTAACCTCACCTTTTCCTAGAAAAGGACAAAGATACTGATAATTCCCCAGTAGCACAAAGCTCCTGTTAGATATAAAACTGCAAGCTAAGGCAGGCCTAGGCTTCCTTATAAGCAGGTGTCTGCAGAGGCCAGGCTGACCCTTTGAGCCTACCCTGAGCCTGGGACTAAAGGAAAGGTCCAGGGAGTGATACGGTGAAAATCAAATCAAATTTGCAAACTGTCTACCCCAAACTATACACTGCAGAACAAAAAACCCTGACCCATAATATCAGCTATTTCACATTTACTGGGTCAAATCCATAGTAAATTAAATAAGGAATGAATGTTGAAATGTGCCATCGTTTTAAAAAAATAATAAATCTCTATGTTTAGGTAGATATCCATCATGTTTCTTATCCTACAAAGATGCAGAAGTATGTTTCTAAACCATAAAGTAAGCTAGAAGTTGTAGGCAGTATTCTGTAGACATTACTGTTCAACATTAAGAGTTTTGCTATGTATGCATACAAAGAAGTATTACAGTTGAATTGCAGAGCATGAAAATTAGAAGCAAAGGAAAAACACAGACAGTTTACACTATAAAAGAAATGTTTTCATTCATGAGACATACTTTTAAAACAACATCTTTAAGAGGAAGGTCCTCCTGCAGAAATTAACATTCAGCAGACAAATCTGACATATAAGAACAACTACTCAAAACAGGACATTTCATGTAATATGAAAATGTGCTAAACAGTTAGCAAAAGCAGAAAAACAGAAGCAAGAAGTGTGCATATATACATATCTACTTCTATGCAAAGGTTAATTTAAAATATCAGCATCTTCTAGGCTGCACTGACCTTACTCACACTGGCCTCCACTCCAGCAAACACTGCAGTCCTGAGACAATTTATTCCCCTACAGGACTAAATTACATTTGCAACTTCATCCACTGTTGGCAGAGGAAATATTCACATTTCTAATGCTGCCTGAAGCCTAAGTGTGCACCGACTACAGCCTTTGAGGCCAACTTTTCTCCCCTCATCCCCAGAAATCTAATCATCTTTTCACTTATTCATTCATATTGGAGCAAAAGAGATTAGATAGTCCTTGTCTTTGGTTTTGTTTGTTTGTTTAATCACAACAATGTGAAATGAATGTGCATTTCGGATTACATCCTATTTATCTAAATTAAATCAGTTTTTCTTCTTTTTTTGGTTTGCAAAACTCAGGGGAGTGGATCAGTAGATAAAAAAATGACAATGTAGTTTTGAGTACAGCTGTTTCCTGTACATATGAGAAGTAAAAAGAGCTGAAGAATTGATTTAATTTATTCCAAATATAAATTAAGTGAAGGCCTGGAACACACTTTATTAAAGAAAATAATTTATTTTCTTATAATAAAATGATATTTGTTTCTTTAAATATTTCTATCTTAAGTAACCACAAGATAGACGGTAAAAGAACCAAAATTAGTATCACCATATCTCACACTCAGTTTACACAGGACCTAGGCTTTTGAATATACCATTCTCTATTTCAATTCAACTAGATAAAATGGGCAGCTTTATTACTAGTTATAGACAAAAGTACTCATTTTAATAATGTCATATGTAACTTTTCAAATTGTATAAATATGAAGGTTCAGAATTGAACCTTCAAATATTTCAAGTATAGCCAGACACTGAGAACTTTTTCAGCAGCTAAATCTTTAGCAGACATACTGTTAACAACTTTTGCTGTCTGCCTAAATGCAGGCAACATGAAAACACAGTACCAAGATGTAGTTCAATACTGTTTGAAGAAAAAATACTATAACTCTGTCCTAAAAACCATGATACACATCACACCTCTTCACTTTATATAAAACCCAGCATAGTCCAAGAATAATGCCCATTGTGAATATACTCTGACTTGGTATCCTAAAGAAATTAATTGGTAGAATCTCACATATTAGCCCAGGGAGAAAGAGATTAAAAAATATTTAGGTTCATACAATCTCCAATTTTTGCAGATTATTTTAAAAAATGTGTAGTGTAACTAACTTGCATGTTTTTGTAAAAAATGTTCAATATTTACAGACTACATGACTGAATAAACTCAGCATTATCTCAACCATTTCAGGTAATAATTATGAATTATTATTATGTTCATAGCAGGAACCATAATCTATTAAAGTATTTCAGGATACATGTACAGAACAAGAAACCTTCTCGTATGAAGAAATAATTGTGATTTTTTTGTAAGTAGCAGGAAAAGAAGAAATATTAAAATTAGTCAAAGTATATTTTATTATCTATTACGGTTTCCTTAAAATGTCAGGATTATGTATTGTGAAATGTACTTTGCTAACTCAGACAACTTTTATTTTATTACTGCCAATTGTTGGTCTAGTAAATACAACAGAAGTATAAAAAGTTAAGACTACAGGACTCTTGAAAGTCATTGCTAATAGTGGCAAAACTGCCAGCTCTCAGTGTGGATTAATAAATGTTAAGATTAGCAAAATGAAGATTAAGGAAATTCTCTGGAGTTATTAATATGCCTGCAATAGTTTTCCACGAGATACCAAGGGAAATGTTTATATTCAGAGCCAGAACTACACAGATGGAACATTATCAATATTAAGACATATTGCCAAGTGTAGGGTATTTTTTTGAACTATCTACTCTCCAGATTCTTTATTTAAAGAAGAAAAACATAACCAAAACCAAACAAAAAACCTCAACCAAACAAAATAAAACAGACCAACAAAACAAAGCAAAAAACCAGACTTATTTGCCCCCAAACTCCAACACACTAGCATTAACCAGAGCAGAGAAGGCACCTAAGCTGATAGCATCCGAAATAAATACATCTCTGTAACTGAAATATCTAAAAAAGGCTTTTTTTAAATCAAGGAATATAGAGTTTTTTGTTGTTACTGTCAAATATTTATTTACATTTCTCAAATTATTCTGACTATTTTATGCATCTTGTGAACAAATAAAATCAAACAGTAAAATTTGTTTTTATTTCAGAACATTCAAAACTTATTTTGCTAAATAAAAATAGAATAAAAATAAATTAAATTAATCCTCCACTATTAATCATATTAAAAATCCTTCTACAAGTAATTGACATAAACTTCTGTAAGTGTAAATCTGTGACATATGCTAGCATTCTTGTAACTGCCAAAAATTTTGCACAAACTTATTTTTTCTCAGAGAAAGACAAAATTATGTGGGCATCATAGCTCAAAAATTTAAATCAACACTAAAAAAATTTAATCTTCTGATAATTTGATTTATTATAAGATAAAATATAATTGTGAGAAATTTCTGAAACTTTTGACAGTTGGACTCATGCAATATCTATGCATTGGCTGTATGAACTATTACCTGTTTAACAGAAGAACAAGTTTAGGGAAAAAAACTCCAATGTGCAATGTGAGATATATTAAAAGATAGGTCTCTTCTAAGCTTTCCTTCTGCATAGAATATTTAT
Organism: Callaeas wilsoni; assembly: GCA_013398955.1. Lineage (NCBI taxonomy): Eukaryota > Metazoa > Chordata > Aves > Passeriformes > Callaeidae > Callaeas > Callaeas wilsoni. The sequence goes on along the minus strand of VWPU01001216.1, from coordinate 186,216 downwards.
TTTACTAATTAAAAGAGTCACTATTTAAAGTTTGCTACCGCAAACCCAGCAAGTCTAACAACACCAACCAATTTTTGTGCCAGTTACTGGCAAAAAATAATGGGCAAATTTAATTCCAGCTGTAGGTGTATACCACAGCCCAAAAGAGATCTGAGACACTGAGGAAGAATCTGAATTACCTGGACAAATTATAGAAAGAGTAAGACACTACTGGACTTATGAAAGGTATTAAAAATGCCTGGAGAAAAACTTAAATTTGCATAGGCTTTGAGAAGACAGAGTGGTCTACTGAAACCTTAGGTGCCACCAAAAGTTACTTGTGTTCTGTCTTGATAATATAAAAAATTACATTTGATCATACAGTCCTTTCAAAACGCTCTGTGAATAAAAACAAAGGTTCAGAAAGAACAGAAATATCTGCTAGAGGATTTATGGGGATAACTGTTCCTGAAACTTCTCGTGACTACACCAGTGTGTCTAACAGAGTACTTCAGCTGTCACAAAGGCTGAGCTAGACACGTGTCTATAACACGCCATCCTCACTTAAAGACTGAGCAGGAATGTAGCAAAGAACAACCCAGCCGTGTTTACCATGACAATGTAAACTGTCAGCTGCGGATCACTTCCCCAAAGGTAGCTGTGGTCACCTCTCTGAAAACACGTCATTGCTGCTCTTGCACTTCCAGAAGACGGATCGGCTTGAAGTAGCCACGCTAATGGGATTCTGCAACTTTAGTTTCCTCCCAGTATAAAAAAACCTGACGGTCTTCAAATATCTCACAGTGACAGGAAGGGTGGCTGGCACACTATCAATAACAGAGCAAATCCATGATTTTTGAAACAGAACACACAAGTCTTTGCAGCTCATACAAAAGACTTATTCTCAAACAGAAATCTCGGTTTTGTCTAACTCATTCTCTTTAGATAGGACGCAAAGGAGGACACGTGACACATTTAACTGCAGAACACAAGTTCCCAGGCAAAACACTGAAATGAGAAATCTGTACTCTCATAATTTATATGTCCCTTCCATACTGATACATTTTCACTCTACAAAATATGCACGATGCACGCGCATTGTTCCACACTTGTGCAACAACGTGTATGCAGATAAATGCACTTGCTTCCTGCAGTGCAGCACCAACTGCTAAAAACTTGGCAAAGTGCCCCCAGCAAGGAGCTCTGTTTTACACCGTCATTTTCATGACACTTAGATAATCCAGGTTAAAACTGCTGGTTTTGAAAGGAGAGTGATGGATAGAGAAAGGATGAGCCGTAATGAGAACAGTGAGACTGCAGTTGACCAATTTGACAATCGGAATTTGAGGCTTGCAAAATGCTTCCATTCTGTCACCTCTGTTACGGAAGGCTGAACATGATCAGAACACACCCAGCTGCCTGCAGGTCTGTCAAGAAATGGCATTAACAGCTTCAGAGGAACTCGGAAGACATAAGATGTGAAACATTGTCTTCCTCTCACCCAAGCTGGGGAGATTTCCCCACATCTACTATGTCTCAGATGAATGTCTCCTTAACTCTTTGGAAACTAGGATAAGAGGACTACACTGCAGCATGTCTGTCTTATAATTCTGCAAATTCACCTTGATATACTAAAGTACTTTAAGGGACTTAGTGAACTTTGGTTATTTTTTTTTTTGTTTTTATCTGAAAAAGATGAAGAAAAAAGGAACTTGGAGGCAAACAGTATATAAATTTAACGGATACTCTCTGAATTTTCCCCAAATTCCAAAAATGCAAACTACAAGCCACAAAGTATCTCAAATTTCTGAAGAAGTCTACAGAGAAAAGTCAGAAATTACACTTAGAACACTGCAAAAACTTGATTTGTTAGTTCTTCCCTTCTCTTAGTGTACTACGGAACCATAGCAAAATTTATAGAACATTGCATAGGAAAAGGATATTTTAATTTTTTGTTTGTTTGTTTTTTGTTTGTTTTTTTTTTTTTTTAATTTATGCAACAGAGATATGAAGTTTCTCTTAGAATAGCCTTCTAAAAACTAAAGTCATATCCCCAGAGCAACTGCTTCTTCATCACAAAATTGCATATCAAACTTCTGTGAATGATCAGTGTTAGATAAGAATTTGTTATAATCTGGCAAGTGAAAAACTTCAGATTCTAAATCTTGTCACTAATTGAAGGTGACACTTCTGTCAATATTTTTAAAATTGAGGCAGAAAATTAATAATTAGCATTCCACTAATATCGTGTTTTAGAGGAGAGACTGGTGATCCAGTCACTCCTGGGAAAGTTCATTTCTATACAGCTAAAAACTGAACATTATGTTCTTGAGGCCTGTTCCTACAGTAATACATATAGTTATCTTCTGAATGTGGGGTTTTAGTCATATAAATGTTAAAAGAAATGTTACTCTTTTTTTTTTTAATTCCCTTATTACAAAGTCTATATGTATTCATTAATATTTGCAAAGCTGAAGAGGTATGAAAGAGCAGTAATGAAAAGAAAGGAGAGCTATTGTTACAAAGCAGGCACAGCATATAATAAAACAGAACTAATCCAATGCATAACCTTAAAGCTGGCCAACCTTATCAGGAGAGAATTATCTCAGGAAAGGCAAACAAACACCAATCTCATTTTTCCTTTTCATACATGTATCTGTATTATTATAAATTTATCAAATAAAGTACAAAGAAAATTTTTTAAAAATCAACAATTGACTATTTATTAAAGGCATGCAGTCAAAACAAATTTCTAAAAGAATTATTTGTCAGTAGATAACAAAGGAGAAGGGGATAATTATTCTTTAATTTACTGAGTTATTTCACTAGATGCAAGGTCTCAAAGCCTTCCACTTCCAGGCATCATATCTTAATAACTTGTCCCTCCTAAATTTATAAAACATTAGAAGCTGAAACATTTTTTTCAGTAAGTATTCAAGACATAAAGCCAAGTGTCTTTGGGAACAGCCTAGAATCTATAATTTTATTTTTTAGTTCACATACTTAGCTCCAGCTTTTACATTGACTATGTCAAACTCTGTTCCTCAGAAAGACTCCAGGTGGTTGATTTCAAAGTAAGGTCAGTCTTTTAACATTTTCTTTATAATAGCACCAACGTTAATAAATAAATAAATTAGAGATACTTTAAAAATCATAATCTCATTGCTTGAGCATTCATTTAAGTAAAATATGGGTCTCATCTTGGTATTCGATTAGTCACTTGGAAAAAACCCTAACAAAACAAACCAACAAACACTGTCATGGGCACGTATTTGAACTGCATAAGTTACTGCTTAATTATGTCTATTTCAGAAGAAGTATTTATTCACTTCGTCTGCTAAAATGTGTTAGCCTCCCTGTAAATGTAATATCAAATCTAAAAATATTTTTCATTTCTCTTTTATGTCCAATCTCTTTGTTTTCCATTCTCAAATCAATGTCTTTAAATGTCTCTTTACACTCTCGCTTACTGACAAATTACTTTGACAAACACACAAAAGAATAAGAAGTAAATATTTCAAATTTTGTTCTAATGGAATATTTGTCCTTTAAGCTACTTCCTGCCTGGAGCATGTGCTCAGCTTAATTTAAATCATTTTTTTTGTATCTAACATAGGGTAGAATGACTTTCATTGGTTTCCATCATTCATGTACTATTTCCAATCTATTGTACATGAGTGTTATTAGAGTCAAGTGTTCACCTCTAGCTGCTTTGAAAAATATTAGTAGGAAAAAACACTCACCTTCAGGCTCCCCACAGAGTGTACACTGTGACTCTGCAAGGAAAAAGAGAAAATTATAATTTCTTTATTTTAAGATGTCATAATTATATCCAAATATAACAAAACTTAGAGAACTCAAAGTTAGCACAAAAAAAGTAATTCTATTTTCAGCACACATTTCTTAATAGCTGCAAAATAATTTAAAAAGAAAGGATTTTTGCAGGAAGAATTTTAAAATAGAACTATAGAAATGTTTTGTTACATTTATATAACTACCACCTTCAGACACTCCAGATGATTGCATTCATGTAGCAGGACATTTTGCTTCCACATGACTTTTTTGTATTTTGATATGTACAGTACTGCAGTGACAACAGCCACTCAAATAAAACGTTTAAGCCTGCTAATATTTTACTATTGGAGGTGGCAAACAGTAATAGTGACAGAGTTATATTCCTTTCTCATAAAAGACTCCCAAGTCCTCCCAGCCAAGAGAAGTCAGTCACTCAAATGTACACTTATACTGTGCAAAATATTCAAGTATAGAAATGAAGGAAATAAAACTCCATCATAACAAACATACAATCTCTAAATGTGCGGTTACTATTTTATCCACAAACACTATTTGGAAGTTGGTTGTCTTAAAATCTATTTTGCGTAATGTACAAATATATGGACACATGGAGGAGATATTTTGAAGTATCTCTTGAGACCAAGATGCTTCAGGAGTCAGTATCAAGCTGTAGAACGAAGCTACTGTTTAGAATCCAAATTCCAAAATCAATTGAAATCCCAGGGAATGTAATCATGTTGGCAGATAATTCTATATACTGGTAAAAGTCCTACTAGAACGAGAAAGCACAGTATATTTTATATCACAAATCTTCACAAATGAGATCTTCATTTTAACCCTCAGGTGAAAAATAACATCTCCAACAGCAACAAGTATGCTGAAGAAAAAAAAAAATATATGCAGGCACACATACATATATATGTGTGTGTGTATATATTTTAATATAAAATCAATACAAAAAGCAGTTTAACATGCCTGGCAAATAAAAGTCCACTACAAAAGCTTGCTGAAATTATCTCCACCTTGAATAACAAATAGAAGATTTGACTTTAACTGTGATCTTCACTCAAAGGCAAAAAATGACAGAAAAATACAATATGAAACATGCACTAAGGAGATTGAACTTTACAGTGCTGCTGTGACACTGCCAGCTATTTAGAAGTACTTTCTCCATACAAGTAAGAAGCTATTTCACAGTAACCCACCATTGTAATGGCACTTGACCCTACATCTTTCACACATTTTAAACATGTTAATCATTGGGTTTATACTACTGTTAGAGGCTGTGGCATGCATGTGGGAAAGGAATGAGGAAAAATAAGTTTTTCCAGGCAGCTCTGCTGATGATAGGTGGATCACAACTTTTAGAACACCATAAAGTTGCATGCTGGAAAGGAATTAAATTTAAAGCAATTCAGCACGATGCAACATGTAGCAAAGCTTATATCGCCAGACTCATTAGTGTCACTAGCAGAGCTGACAAACTAGAAACAACACCCCAACAGCAGGCTTGAGAAAACCTCCAGTGAAGAGCACGAAAAGCCTGGTCACAGGTAAGTCAGGCCAGTTTCTTTCACTGCACAATGAAAAATGCGCTTGCAAAAGATGAAGTGATGCAGAGGAAGCAGCTCAGAAGATCTTTCTTTCACGTTTAATTCAAAGACTTTCTGAGGCTTTACTGAGGTGGGCTGTTTGCCTGTGTGTAGTTTGTTATCCTGATTGATAAGGAAGAACAAGTCGAGACTTGGTTTCTGAACTTCTGCCTTTTTTTTTGATCCTCTGTGTTCTGCTAACGACTGCTTCACCAGTCTTTCACAATCCAAAGAGTCTGCCTGACATATTTTGCACCTTCAAACACCATCTTCCAAAGGTCCCCACTCAACAGTACAAATTACTAGCTTACCTCTTTTTTCCTCATAACCATAAATTAGTGCCAATATTACAAGTCTGCAGCAGGCTAGATAGTCCACCCACAAAATAAGCCTTGCAGCTATGACTAGTGCCAGAAAGTTGTCAAAAACTAGAGAGGTGTCAGCACTATCCCTGCCAGACTACTGCTTTTTTGGAATTTTTTCAGACGTTTGTTTAAGGTCCTGTATCTATGGGCGACCCAGGTGTCCCCCTATCTCAGCATGCCTGGGAAGACTGCATGGGGAGATTTTGTTTTTATGCCTTCCTGTGGCTGGGAATCATTTCAAACTGACAGCAGCACGTCTCTCTCTACACTGGTAAGAAGAAGGCTTTGTCGATGTGGATAATTCACCAGTTAGCTTCTGTTTATGAATTTCTCTGCTGCAGTTTGCCACTGGGCTGGGGAGACTAGATACCCTTGTCATTGTTCTTGACACATACAGATTGAGTGACAAATAAAAACACAACCACTTCTCGTACACATGTAAGCAACACGACAAGGAGGTTGTACAGAGCCCTGTTTTCCACAGAGCCTGTGTGTGAGAGAGAGACGGAAATAATTATTCCTCTACATAGTCTGTTTAGATCTGTAATTCTATGGCTATTGTTGAGAGACTGCATGCCCTCAGTTTCCAAAACCACAACACATAAAACATACACGTGGCACTCAATTATTTGTAGATTTATATTATATGGAAATACAGAAATCTGAAAATTCTGTTAAGAAGCTAAGATCTGACACTTATTTTAACTTCTTTTCTCAGTAGTGAAGTTGCTGTATCTTGGTAGAAAAGATCTTTCTGGAAGATGGCTCAGTACTAAACACCCGTAATAATTTAAATTTTTTTAAATTTTAATTTCACTTCTGGGGGCAGATGACAACAATGAAGGACATGACAACAGTGTAAAAAGTTACCTCTCCATCAGGTGAAATTACATTGTTTAGGCTTAGATCCATCTCACCCAAAGTTGAGTGTATCAGCATTAGTCGACTGTATCAGCAAAATCTAAACTAGTCACAAAAAATTTACCAATGAGAGGAAAGAAACAGCCATCTAATTTACCTTAGAAACTTATGTAGCATGAATTAAAATCAAGAAGTCACCTTTTTCTTAATTACCCATTCCTTTTTTTTAAATATTGTAAAAGGTCTACTTCATAATAACATTCACTGCAAAAGAGAAGTGTTTATTATAGGTGACCTCTGGAGATGAACTAGTTCAGCCTCCCACTGAAAGCAGAGAAAGGCTTTTGCCAACACATGTTCAACTCTGCTGGGGCTTAATAGTCAAGTCCTGAAAGTCACCAAGGATGGAGATTCCACAACCTCAATGAGCAGCCTGTACCAGTGCTGCATCAGCCTCATTAAGCTGTATTTGAATCTCTTGGTCTGCAGTTTGTGGCCATTCTTCCTTGTTATATCACTCAGCATTGCCAAACTGACTTTTGCTCCATCCTGTCTGTAACTCTCCTTCATGTGGCCCACTATGGATCTTCATCCCAGCAGACTAAATAAGCCCATCTCTTTCAACTACTCTGACCAGATGGCCCTCTGCCAGACCCCCTCCATTTGCTGCCTATGCTTGTGGAAGCAGAGAACTCCAACCACTGAACACAGTATTCCATGGGCCACCAGCCTCACCAGCACCAGAGGGAAGTAATGACCTCGTCAATTTGCTAATCATACTCATCCTGACATGGCCCAGCACACACTTTACCTGTTTGCAATGAGAATACTGTCCCTTCACTCATGTGCAGCTTGGCATTCATGTTCATTCAGAAAAAATAAACCAGTATATCAAGTCTTAATAAGATGAGACCCGTGATCCAAGTCTCCCACCTATTATAGCTGTGCTAACGTACGTGAAATTACAGCCTCAGACAAGTAACTCTTCTACACTCATGCCAGATAAAATATCAAAGTGGATGGAATAGAAGCAGGGACATGACCACATTTCAGACAAAGGTATTTCTTAAGCCTCTCCTTTGCACAATTCCTAGTAATGGATTATGCCTGTACCTATCTGATCCACCCAAAGTATTATAGTGATACGTTCACAGGAGGTATTCTTTCTTTGTAGTATGTTGCTAATCAATTGCACTTAACAAAGATGTTCCTTCTTGCAAACATTCATACATCTGAGTAACTTTTCGTCATAGCTCTCAATAGTAAAATGACTAATATAGGTGAGTGTTCAGAGATTTAGGACCCAATAAATCAATAGAACAAGGAAAACCTGTATTTATATTATTAATCTCACTCTGTCATTTTGAAATTGTCTAGCCAACAGAAATAATCTTCCCACATACAAGAACTTGCTGACAAAATAGGTCATAAGAAAGATCCTTTGAAGAAACAAATTTATCATGAAGACACAATATCTTTTTTCCCTCCAAATATTATGAAACGTATTTCATTTTTATAGTTTTGCCTGTCTAACCTAAATGATAAGAAGAACTAAAAATAATAAACCCAGACATATAAATGCCAACGTTATTTTTCAGAAAAAAGCTGAGTTCAACATTCAATTTTAAATTAGAGTGAAAGTAAATTATTCTGCTAAATACGTTTAACCTTTCTTCGTATATACTTTTCTTGTATTGCTTGTGTAAGTACAATCAAATCTGCTGTAAAGAGGTACAATAAGGAAATCAATATAAGGGCCAGGTGAAATATACAAAATAGCCATTAAAAAAATTGCAATTCAAAATATCCATGCAGGCTATATAATGGAGTAGGACTAAGATACCACATATCAGTAATATTTTTAATTAAAGAAAATACCAGATGGTATATGCACTCAACAGGGGTTTGTCGAGATTATGGAGTCCAATCTGGATGAGTTTTTCCCAGATTTTATGGAAGTGACAATATGGTGAGAAGTAATATGCAAAGGTGAGAAGCAGTGCTGGGGATAACTTGTCAGCTGAGCACTGCATTCAGAAAATGCATGAAGTCAGCACTTCTGACTACCCTTTGAATAATATACCACATATCCAGTTCTCTATCTCCCCTTCATAACAGGCCTTTCTGTGTCTCTTTTCATCTGATACTTCCAGATACCCTTCACAGCTTTCCCCTGCTGCCTAAGTTATTTTAAATTTCAATTAGAAACACGCATGTTCTCTATTCCTTATATTTCTCCATTTGCTTTTCCTTTTTTCCCCCCACTAGAACTATTTACTGATTGGCCAAAAAAAGCAGACAGCACTGTACAGTTACTGAATATCACTGCCTATTTGAATGTAGAATTCTATGCATCAGAGGAAAACTAGAAATTATTTTTGTTACACAGAGAAATGTGAAAATATGGTTTGCCTCACAGAAAACAATACTCAGTTTGCCTTTCCCCCTTCATTCATTTATGCAGAATAATAATAATAGTAATTTAAAAAACAAATAAAAAATAGATCAATTTCCGAGAGGAAATTTAGCAGATAATTCTTTAGCTTTTTACTCTAAAGGCAAGAAACACAACTCTTTCATCATTTTCCTCAGCACCCTATGTCATCAGTCTCTTTACATCATTTTACTGATGTTAACGAAACAGAACTCTGTGACACTCAAAGAGACATAGAGTAACCATGCATTACATTGAGATTTAGTGCAGCTGAAAAGTAAAGCATAATTTAAGGCTCAACTGCGAAAAAAATAATTTTAAGGAGTTTAATCCAATATCTGTATCTAAACATGGCTATAATAGCACCAATAAGAGTTCACAGTATTATGAACTATGTTTTACATTCTCTCTCCTCATGTATTTTTTCTCCTACACCTTTTGCTTTATCTGTAGCTTTTTTCTCCTGTTGGTATCTCAGCATTGCACAGTATCATCTGCTGAAACATCAGTGTGACAGACCTGTAGAATAAACTGCAAGATTTTATCATGTCCACCAAGATTATCCATTCACAATACTCTCTTCGTTCCATGCTGATGCTAAAGCAAATCCTTTGGAGGTGTCCTGCTCCGTGTTCAGTCACTGATTTAGGTAAGGTATTGGGAGACGTCTGGAAAAACCAACTAGTCTTTTCTTCTACAAAGCCAATTTTACCCACAGAATTTTTTCTAAAATGTGATCTAAAGCCTCCAATGACAAGGAATAAAACCCCTCTTATGCAGATGAAGAATCAAATGTTTAATGCACTCAGGGGAAAAAATAAAAATATCTAATTGATACTCATTTCCTTAACGTTTTTTTCCTCTATTCTAATTCCTCAGTTTTTCTCTCAGTCATGGTGTTGAATACTCAACTTTGATGTTCTCCAACTTAGCCATATCCTAAAGTTATAAGTGCCCCACACTGAATACAGTTCATTACCAAAACCCTTTGACTTCCTGGTACAGCAAAATATTTACCCTCTGACAATCTCTTATATTTCTAAGAACGCTGATGCCTTGTAGAGGCTGACCTGGAACAGAGGCTAGACAGAGTGAAAGGATAAAGGGTAGGTATTTATTGAAAGGCCTTCACAGGGTACACCTTGGGCAGTGCAGGAGTCTCGCAGAGACTACACCGAGGATGGACGACAGTCACACGTTTTTCGGACAGATATACGTTTTGTCCATTTGCATGTCAGAGGTTAATTGTCCAATTACAGCTTCAGGTAGTAGAGTCCCATTCTCTCAGTTTGCTCCCCCCAACTCACTTTTGTTTCCATTTCTCGGGGCCTGAGACAGTGAGGTGTCCTTGATTCTCAGGCCTGGAGAGGAATTGTTGTGTCTGACCAAAATCGGAAAAGCGGTTGCTAACACTCTACCTGGAGCTCAGAGCTACACACTAAAGAATGGCAGGATTACAAATATATGAAAATATAAAAGCTAAAATCCTAAGGCATCAACGCTATTGGCTTAGTTTAAGGCGGCACTATTTTCTTGACTCAAATGATATGTCACTCGTCCTTTTGGACAGAAATTTGACTAGAGGTACCTGGATCAGTTGCCATCATAAGAATGAAATTAAGTCAAGGATACTTTGTCAATGCACTTTTGCAGTCAGAAACCTATTAAGGCAATCCAAGTAAACCAAATCCAGAAAGCATTTGAGGGGCTTTTTACAACTTCTTGTTTGAAACTATGAAGTGGTAAAAGTAACCAAAATGAGACTACACCAAAACACTGTATTTCTTGTAGTATTTTGAGTGCTGAAAAATGGCACACTAGGAAGAGAAAGGAAGTATTTTTGCACCTAGATATTGTTTGGGCCCATTTCCATGAACAGTCATAGAGGAAATAAAAATAACTCCAATCAAAAGAAAACCACATATTTACATTTGTGTATCTATAGGTAAACATATTTGCCCATCTTGAAACTTGTTTCGTTTTTCTGTGGTTCTTTTTACTCAGAAAAATAAGTCTCCTCATCATGCAGAACACGATGAAAAATATAATCACAACAATTACTTAGAGTTGTTGTGGATATAGCAAATAAATGTATTTAATTCCTTTGAAACTATTTCTGCAAGCACTTCTTACTGAGTGTAAGAGCCTATTTTCCTGCCTCTCTCTCACTGCTGATCATTGTATGACCATTCTCAAGATGAGATTCCCTTGCATTTGCAATTCCAGCTTTCTTGAATACTTCCTTTCAACTGTGGCATTTATAAGTAAAGCCCTTTTACTGCCTAGGACTGGGCCTCGAGGTTAGGAAAATCATATAGCTACTAAAGTTTTAGAGAATAGGAAAAATACAATAGGAAATAACCCAGCTGCAATAGAGAGACTAGCAGCTGGGTTATACTGGGAAAGACAGAGCAAGGGAAATGAGTAGTCCTGAGAAGTGAAGATACCAAAAGAACCTTAAATATAAAGAGAACAGCCATTATTAAAATAGAGTGAGCGTAAAGCTGAAGAAAATCAACCAACCTGGCAGTAAACTTTGTATATTTTTGAGCAAATGAAGTGACATCCAACCAAATGCATAAAGCATTGGTTTATGAGACCATTATTTTCCCCAGATAAAAATATAAGGTTCATGCTCAAAGCAATGTCAGAACCTATTCCCAGTATTTGCACATCAGATCCTTCTCCATATGGAGTTTACACATTACACATGCATTAACCAAGCCAAAAGAGATATCAGGAAAAAAAACTTCTGGGATCAGAAAATCAGATATTTTCACAGGAAAACAAAAATAACTGAAGCAATAAAAAGCAAAATATTAGGCACTCAAGAAATAAAAAAGGAGGTAATGCTTCTCTTGGTGATCTGGACACAACTGCTTTCTTTTCAGAGGAGCAGCCATAAACACAGTAATAAAAAGGATGTGCTTTAGCACACTTCTGATACACATTTCAAATGCACAGTATCCAAGTGGAGAGTCTAAATATCCCAAACGAGTCCAAAAAAGACCAGGTGATAGGTTTATAAAGAGCAAATCCATATGTATTTCTTCTCATTTTTCCTCATTTTCTAGTGATGTTGAAGGTTAAAGTGAGTCATATTCCTCACAGGCAAGGTTAAGAAACTTGCCACCCCCTAATCACATTGTAGCATGTTTTTGAAAAATACCAAGGGTGGTAAGGGTGATGATCAAAAATCGTAGGAGTGATGACCCATGAGAGTGCTGTGAAATACAAAACTGAAGCCAGTCTGCACCTTGCTGGCTCCAAAAGCACTCTGCAGCCAATGCAAGTGTCATTGGAGTTCAGCTCAGGGTCAATAGTATACTAATGCAAAACTACCCATTTTACATAATTCCTCTATTTTCTGTCTTTCTTTTTCTCTATCTTTTTTCAATTTTCTCATTTTGATTTCACCAATAATCTCAGAGCCTCATAAGAAGAAATGAAAATTATACAAATCCAAGCTGAGCGTGATATAACAAAGAACCAAATAGATGGCAAAAAATATAGGATAGGACAGCTCAAGTATAGAGTATATCACATACTCTGATACTTTGGTACACTGAAGGTTAAATTGATTTTTTCACTCCTTTCTCCTTTTTTTGCTCTCATATAGGAATCAGATTTTGAAAGCATCTAAATGGAGTGGAGATTTGAATTTAAAAACAAATGTAAGGAGGTGGTTTGAAATACAAAGGGTCTACAAAAATATGTAACCATTTTAAGGGGATGTATCCATATCTGGGCAAGACTTGAGTGATGTCCTTCATATACAGTCAGTAATGTATACCAGCTCAGAACAGTATGGATTGGAAGAGACATTCTGAGGTTGTTAGAGCTTATCCCTCAAAGCAGAGTACTGCCAGCTTCAAAGTAACCTTACGTTTCTCAAGGCATTGCCTGCTCAAGTTTTGAAAATCCACCAGGAAGGAGAATTAACAGTCGCTCTGGGCAACTGTTCCAGTGTTTGACTACCCTCACAATGAAGAGTTTATATCTCACATCTAATTGAAATTTCCCTTGCTGCAACATCTATCTGTTCCCTCCTGTCCTTACACTGTGCATGTCCATTAACAGTCTGGCTCCATCTGGCTGTAATGACCCATTAAGCAGCTGAGGACAGCAATTAGCTCTGTTCTTCTCCTAGCTTCCTCAGCCTCAGGCTGAACAATTTCAAGTCTCTTCAGTGTCTCCTTGTGCATCATATACTTCAGTACCCTGCCCATCTTGGTGGCCATCCTCTGGACATGGTACCATTTGTCTCTGTTTCTTACACTCGGGTGGGGGTGGGTAAGGCTAGAACTGGGCCCTGCTCCAATTGCAGCATCTGAAGTGCCAAAAAGAGGGGAACGATCGCTCAATTAACCTGCTAGCTGTACTGATGCTGTCCAGTGCAGTCAGCCTCCATCGCTGCAGATACGCTTCTGAGGTCCTTATAAAAGTGCTACACTTCTAGGTCCTAACTCAAAGACAAAAGGACTGTGATATCCAACTTTAAAGCTTTGACCTGATCCAGTCCCAAATACGCAGTGACCTCATATGCTAAATGACTACTTGAGGATGTTTACAGCAGTGAATTTTGACGTGCCAGGCAGTGTCTACCAACAGCTAGAGACCATAGCTCAAGGTGTGATCAGTTGTATAAGACTTTTCCACTGTCCTGAGAAAGAATCCACTATGGGTTCCTTCTTAAATACAGGCTGAGGGGAACTAAGTTTACAAGAGCATTGAGCTGAAACTGTTAGGATGTCTGCATTGACCAGTCTTTGAGATCTGATTATATTTCTAAATATATCTGCATATCTCAGGAGGAGAGCTTCCATATAGTCTCTGCTCTCTGTCAGAAATATTGTCTTCTGGAGAGTAAATACAGAAGAAGCACAAATTTAGTGTAAAGCACTAAAACTGATTTTAAGAAATTAACCCAAAATCTGTTTATGCTAGATAGTATTTACTGCCAAAGAAATAAACCTTAATAAAGCTAATCTGGAAAAATTTGAAAGTGGACTTACAGAAAATATCCTTACTTTTCCATCTTAAACTTTCTCAGGAAAATAAAAAATCTGTTGTGATGATGACTTAAAACACTTCCATCTCACTCGATACATAAATGTGACCTTTATCTTAACCATTACAAAGGCACAAAGTGAGTCTGAGTCTGCAGGACTCAGACCTAAGCTCAAAAGAATGAGTGCTTAATTTTAGATTTTACAATAGAAATTAAAGATTTATTTGGGGTCATAGAAACTTTCCAGTGAGCTAAACAGGAAAAAAAAGTTTGCTGTTTTCTGTAAAAAGCACGAACTTCAAGCTCCCAACTTTGCTCTGGTGTAGTGTTCACCCACACTTGTACAAAGCCATTATGCTGGAACAAAGTGTAGAACTGAGCACATCTGGAAACTTTTTATGCATGGTTTTCTATAGTGAACATTTCTTATGAACATTCATAAACAAAACCAGCCCGAAATTCCAGTTACAACTAAATGAAGATTAATAATAACTAGATAAATCCTTTGACAAAAAGTTGCAGAATTGCAATTAAAAAAAAAGAGTTGAGTGTGCAAAAGATATTTTAAGCTAAATTGAGATATGGAATTCAATGACTGAAAAATAACCTAATCTTTTTGTAGAACACTAATTAATTCAACTTTAAATAGCCAAAAGCAAAGTTGTAAAAGCAGATTTAAAAATCACTATATCTTTTCGAGTCCCTTGCTTTCTTCAGTGCATCATGTACACAGCAAGTGGTACTTCTTCCAGCCAGCATTACCTTTTAGATTACTGCAGCAAGCTAGAATTCACTGCCAGTGATTTGACCTTCACTTCCTTTATGCCTTTGCAATGGTCTGGTGATTGCTTTAATAGCCAGCTACGAGGAAGTCCAGATCTGCAGTATTAGGAGTCTATGTACAGAGCACAATCATTGAAAGGTCAAAATACAGATTGTTAACATGCACTATGCCATGGTTGTAACTGCTAAGTATCGCAGATCTCTATATGTCATGTAGAAACCTCAGGGAGTCTGAAGTGTAAACACACAAAACTCATATGGGATGCTTTCGTCTGATTTTAAAACATCACCAAAATTAGAATCTCAGCACAAGCCTTGCAAGTATTTTAGACATTGTTATTGATATATTGAAACCCTCATAAAACCCTGAAGATTAAATTAATGTATAATATACTCAGCTAATTAAGTACAAATCACTGACATTATCATCACTGGAGCAAACTTCCACTGACCAATCTAGCCTAAGGACAGGATACTACTAATAGTCTCATCTGAATGTTACTGCATTTTGGAAAATAAAAATTTTGTTGTGCCAAACATAAAATGGAGTTGCATAATTGCTCTTCACTTTTGAGAGAGAGACAAAAGCAGAAGTCCAGAAAATACACTAGTCCACATTAAATGCCCATAATTTCTCAGACAAGTCAAGTGAGTTTAAAGCTGTACCAGTTTCTCCCCATTCTTTAGAAATACCTTTTTTTCTTTCCAGATACATTAAATAAAATATCTACTGAAACTGCTTCTTTCAGTTTTAGAATAATGATAGCCACTGTTCTCTACTTTCTAACAGGATACTGGAAGCAAGTTTACATTCAAAAATGAAAAATCAGATTGATGGAGTAGTTTCTCTTTATGATCCAATGTTCAAAGACATGCCAAGAAACTGCCACCCTTGGTCTGTTTTTCTGACAGAATATTTAAAGGGAAAAAATTTGTTTCAATCATGAGAAATTTGCTGTTAATGCAGCCTTTTCTTTTAGATAATCATACTAAACACTGCTGACTGACTCCTAAACAGTCACCTAAGTGAGGTTATCTGCAGGACTGGCCATGAATTTAGAAATTATAAACACATGCATGTGTTTACCACAATTTTACTGGTCTCCATCAAACTATTTGCAAGATGTAACTAAGAGGAAAATTCCTGAAAATTTAAAACTAAGGCGATTATTTTTAACAAGAAGATAATATTGAATTACTGGCAGGAGACAAGTAATAAAAAAGTTATGATCCATCTTTCAACAGTCAAACTATAAATAACATACAAGTTACTCATAAATAAATGTCACAAATGAGTAGTTTATAATGCTAAAGAATTTAACATTATAAATTCTCTTAATTACAGAAACACCCCTGAATTACTAATCAACAGAAAACAGATATATATACGTGTGAAATTAGTTGTCATTCAGATTTAATACTTAATCCTTACAAAAAAAAAGAACAACATGATTTATCATAGCAGTTTTTCACGATTATTTATCTAAGTTTTCTTATTTAAAACGTTTTAGTTATTGGATGATATAATTAGACAATTGCTGTTTGACTTCAAAAGTTATTGTACCTCACGTGTGGTTGAAAAGTAGTAAACATAACATTGGCTAAGATGGAGTTTAAACATAAACGAGTTTCACAATATATATAATTTTCTATTATTATTTCAGGCCCTTTAAACAACTATACAGACTTCATGAACTAATTGCATGATGTACTAGTAATGACATAATTCTATCTATTAGACTTATTTTGTCTTACATCAAGTTTTACAACATAAATTGTCTAACCTAGCTTTATTATTTTCAGAAAAAAATCATCCAATATCTAAATTATCCAAAGGAATTTAAATACTTTGAGAATATTCATAAAAGTTTTCTACACACTTTTTTTTTTTCATGTTCTGAAGGCACACATTATTTTCTCTAGGGCTGTAATTTTAGTTCCATCTCGTTCCATAGGGCCAAAATAATTAATCAAATGATTTTTCACAACAATAAAATAAAATTCTGGATGGGAAATTACATGCTTTCACATAACTACATGTGTTGCAAAACACAAACAAAAGCAAACACCTAAATATTTACACTGATTTCAGCAGAACAAAATAATCTTTTATACATTTTTCTAAAATGTGCTTGCTTTGAAATTGGCCCAGATTAGGAGATCCTTAAATACTCTTACAGTAAAGGAAAGGAAATTTAAGAATATCTATTGCCTCCTCCTCTTTACCCAATTTTCTGTTAATTAAGAGGAATTTCTCTCTCTTTCTCTTTCTCTCCCTCTCTCTCTCGTAATTTTTTGATTATGGTAATGCAATAATAAGTTGCAGCATGAATAAGTGAATAAAACTGTAAAAAACAAATGTTTATGGGAAAAAGTTAAATTATATTTCAGACAGGAGAAGTAATAAACTCTCAAACAAAGCCTCAGGTAAATGCCCAAGCTAGCATTGCCTCAAGTTGCAGGGACTGAATGCACTGCCTACAATATCCATTCAACTGATATTTCTATTAGGTAAGCAGAAAAATGGAGATCAACAGCACCTCACTATTGAAAAAGTAATTAGGAATATAAAACAACTGGTAGCCCTGAGGAATTCGGGTGGTTTTGAAACTGTCCTTCAGCTTGCTTGTCTAGCTAACTAGAAGCCCAAATCTGCTTTTACAAAGGCCTTTGAGAAGAATACTTGTATTGCTAATGCACAAGATCAAATGTTTCGATAAACCCGTACCCTATGGCTTCATGTCCTTGCCACAATATTTTAGTGACACCGCTCAAACTAACAACTTACAAGGGTTCTGTTTATATGAAACATTTTTTTTCCACAGTGGAAATAAATAGTTCTGTATAGTTGGCATGGTAGATCTCCTTACTGTAATAGCTTAATAGCTCCAAAATCCAATTCAGCTGAATTGGAAATAAAAGTCTACCATGAAAAAAAAAAAAATTTCCTATGCAGACTCTAGGAAAAGGTACATAAATATATAGACAGGAAAAAAAGACAGGAATGGTCTTTGTGAGAAAGAACTTGGTAACAAGGACGTAGAACTGAAGAGAGCAACTCACAAAATACCAAACTTTTCACCAAAAAAGCGTATTGGGTTTGCATGGCCAGGTTTTGATAGCAGGAGGGCTACAGGGGTGTGGCTTCAGCAAGCGCTGTGCCAGAAGCTTCTTCCATGTCCTCCAGAACTAATGCCAGACAGCTCCAGGATGGACGTGCCCCTGGCCAAGGCAGAGCCAATGAGGAATGCTAGCAACACCTATGAGATAACACAGTTAAGAAGAATAAAAAAAAAAAGTGATTGTGCAGGCGTAATTGCAGCCAGACAAGAGCTGGGTGAGAACATGTGAGAGGAACAGCCCTGCAGACACGAAAGTCACTGCAGGAGGGGCAGGAGGTGCTCCAGGCACCAGAGCTGAGATTCCCCTGCAGCCCATGGTGCAGCCCATGGTGAGGCAGCTGTGCCCCTGCAGCCCATGGAACTCCGTGGGGATGCAGAGAACCACCCGCAGCTTATGGAGGAGACCCCCACTGGAGCAGGTGGATGCCTGAGAGGAGGCTGTGGCCCCGTGGGAGGGCCAAGGAGAGAGGAGCCCACACCGGAGCAGCCTGTCCTTAAAGGACTGCGCCCTGTGTAAGAGTGACCCACACTGCAGCAGTTTGGGGAGGACTCTTTCTGTGGGATGGACTCATGCTGGAGAAGTTCAGAGAGAACTATCTCTTGTGGGAAGGATCCCACACCGGAGCAGGGGAAGGACTCCTCTCCCTGAGCAGGAGCAGAAACAACCTGTGATGAACTGACCAAACCCCCATGCCCAGTCTCCCTGCACTGCCGGGGGAGGCGGTAGAGCTGGGAAGGAGGGAGGGGGTGAGGGAGGTGTTTTTAAGATTTTATTTTACTTCATTATCCTGCTCTGATTTTGTTAGTTATAAATTTAATTAATATCTCTAATTCTAGCCTCTTTAGCCCATGACAGTATTTGGTGAGTGATCTCTCTGTGTCCTTATCTGAAATCATGAACCCTTCATTATATTTTCTCTCCCCTGTCCAGCTGCAGAGGGAAGTGATAGACAGGCTTTGGTGGGTGCCTGCAATCCAGCCAGGGTCAACCCAGCGCAGTAAGGTAACAAGTATCAGGAGGTAACAGCACCACAGAACCCAAGTGCAAGGCTTAAAAAGTACGTACATGAAAATGGCTTATAGAAACACTGAGAAGCTGAAAAAAAAATCAATAGGTACAGAGAAAGAAGAAAAGATACATATGAGAACTTAAAATGTTGTTGGTTTCGGGTTTTTTTAAGGCTGTAAGCATTGATATTGGCAAACATCTTCAAATGTTCACATATGCATAGCCGCAAACAAATGTTCAGTTCATGTTTATTGAAACATTGAAGCTTGTTGGAAGCGCAACTAACTTCATGTGAATTCCCTGGAGAGAGTATTTGCCGAGTATAGCTAAATGAAATACTCATTCACAGTGGGAGCTTGATCTAAGTGTGGGAAATGCAGCATCAATACTGGATATGAAAATTGAGAGAAGTGGGACTCAGATGTTTATATTTTGAAAGATGGGGAACTTAAAACACTAGGAAGTGAAAGATCAGGATCTTGGTATGTATTAGCATGGCTCAGCCAAAATCAAAGGAATGTCAGTCTTTTTATTAATTATTTGGCCCAAGATCTTTCAATCTGCGAGTAATAACACAACTGGAGACAGAACCAGTAATTAGGAGAATGCAATCGGATTCAAAAGGTTTTCCATTATTTTTTGACTGGATGAGCAGATGGCAAATGCAGCTTAACACAGAAAAAATGTGAGATAATTAGCAGGGAAACCAAACACCAAGTTAGAGAATATATACTAAATGGAAATCTCATCTAGGAAGCTAATCAAGAGAGGAATTTGGGGGTTATTATGAAAAATAATTAAAACCATCAAATCATTTCACAGCTGCTGGAAAAGAAGGCCAAGATGATAGCAGGTTACATTAATAAATAGATACACCACAAAGTAAAGCGGTATTATTAGTGTTCCAGGCATTTATTAAAAACCATCTAGAATACTCCATCCGGCTCTGGCAGGCATGGGAGCATGCAGCAAGGCAGTGCATTACTGACAAAAATCGGTGTGCTAGTGGTACTCCCCAAGCACCAGACTCCCAGTGCTGTTGAGAGTGAGCCTCTCTCAGTCTCATTCGTGATGTGACAAATTTTACCCAAACCTAGGTAGGATATTTTTGTTGCTCTTACAACACTTTTTCAGGAGCCTCAGTCTGGGAGGATTAAAACCATCCTACTAAATTGGAACTGACATTAATTCATGGCCAGTTTATCCTTCTGCTGGCAATATAATTTAGACTATAATACTTATCTTTATTCCTACTGTTTACCTTCTTGAAATATTTATAGAGAACAATCATATCCCTTCTTGGCCTTCCCCCTGGTGTGTAAAACTTGTCAACTCATAATATTTTCTCTTGTAAAGTAAGCACTCCTCTTTCTTGGTCACCACAGAAGCCCTGTCATCTCAATTTCTCACTTCTATTCCAGTCCAAATTTCTGCTCTGTGAACTGGTCTCTGTGATTGCAAAAGTCACTTGCGACATCGATAGCTATGTTAGCAAGTGTCAGGTTTGACACTGGCCCACCGCCAGGCACCCACAAAAGTCACTTGCTCACCCTCCCCTGCCACAGCTGGGCAAAGGAGAGAAAAATTAATGAAGGGTTCATGAGTTGAGATAAGGACCAGGAGGAAACCCTTCAAAGGCAAAACAGGCCCAGCTTAGAGGTACAAAGTGAATTTATTACTAACAGAGTCAGAGGATTATAATGAGAAGTAAAATTCTTCTTAAAAAAAAAGCCCTTCAAAAACACCTTTTTTTCCCCAACCCCTCCCTCCTTCCCACCAACAGTGCAGGGAGACAGGGCACGGGGGTTTGGTCAGTTTGTCACCCAAGATTTTCTTCCACTGGTCAGGGAGAGGAGTCCTTCCCCTGCTGCATCGTGGGGTCCCTTCACACAGGAGACAGTTCTCCATGAACTTCTCTAATGTGAGCCTACTCTCATGAGCAGCAGTCCTCCCAAACCTGCTGCCACGTGAGTCCCTCCAATGGGCACACAGTCTTCCCAAAACTGCTGTGGCATGGGTCTCTTTCCACGGGGTGCAGTCCTCCAAGGACAGGCTGCTCCAGCCTGGAAGCAGGGCCCCATCTCTCCTCCAGGTCTTCCACTGGATCACAGCCTCCTCCAGGCAGCCACGCACTCTGGTGTGAGCACCTCCCCCATGGGCTGCAGGTGGATCTCTGCATTCCCCGTGGATCCCCATGGGCTGCAGGGACACAGCTGCTTCACCATGGTCTTCACCACGGCCTGCAGAAGAATCTCTGCTCTGGCACCTGGCGCACCTCCTCCCCCTCATTCTTCACTGATCTAGGTCTCTCTGTGTTGTTTCCCTCACATGTTCTCGCCTCTTCCTCTTCTCTGGCTAGCAAAAAACTGTGCTCCCATTGTTTTGATTTTCTTCTTAAATATGTCGTCACAGAGCAATTATCAACATCTCTAAATGGCCCAGGTTTGTCCAGCAGCATGTCCATCTTCAGAGCCATCAGGGATTGGCTCTGCTGGACATGGTGGAAGCTTCCAGCAGCTTCTCACAGAAGCCACCTTGAGGCCCTCCCACTACCAAAAACCAGGCCGTGCGAAACCAACAGAGCAAGCAAGGAGCCCAAGGGAAGGGATGTGCTTAGCTGTCAGAGTAACTAACAACAGGTTGGTCCAAGTGACTATTGGGAACAAATCCAGAAGGTAAGGGCAATTTGTCAGCTCAGACGTATCTGTGTAAATCAAAGTTACCTGGACCTGGCTGAGAAAATAGGTAGATGTGTATGGGGCACTGAGCCTAGGTGTGACCCACAGGAGAAGAGGAGGTGGAAAGGGTTGTGACCAGAGGATTGGGAAGAGGGATTCTGGGATAGAAACTAGGACTAAGGCTTGGAGGGAGTATGGTCACTGTGGGAGAGAAGATATGTGACAATGGGTCATGGGTAGGGGAAGACACTGGAGTGATCAGTGAGGGGTGTATTGTAGGTAGCTCCAGAGGGTCTGGAAGGAATGGTGCTACTTTAGACAAAATTAAGACATACTGGGAAGGCTCTTAGGGCAGTGTCAATGCCACTAATTTGGACTCCATTTGTGGACCAGGACACACACATGTAAGCTGCTCCCTTCCTGACACTTGATTTTTCTTTTAAATTTTGCTTTGATAAGGAGATTAAATATATCTGACTGTCCATCCCTTTGGCAGTTCTCTTACTCTTCAATGCTCTATTCCCACCACCTTTGCCCACTCTTCTGCATTTCAACAGGGAGCTTGGCACCTAGAAGACAAGTTGCTAAGAAATTTGAGAATATTGTCATCTGGAAAAAGGAAACAGAAACCCAACATAAGACCCCCATTGGAAAGGCAGTTATAGAAGCTCAGCAACAATCAGATTTGTTCAATCTCTCAATCAGCACATATATTATGTTGAAATCAGGTCTTATAGAAGCTGCTCCTTCCCCAGCAGCTGGGATTTAGGGAACATGGGAGAGAGCCAAGCATACTGTGAATAGGAAAGCCTAGCACATGTTATCAAGGAAGTAAAGATATTACTTGGGGTGGGAGGAAGGTTATTTATAAGGAACAAGAGGAGAGGACCAGGCTACCGCAACATAGGAACATAGGTCATGAATCTGTAAGATAGTTCCATTAGTTCCAGTATTAATTAAATAACTTTGTTACTTTCCAAATACAATGTGCCATTGAAATGTTCAATATAAACCTAATTTTGAAATAGTAAATTGCAAATCATCAAAGCCAATATTTTAAGAAGAATTTTAATATAATGGCTGATCGATACCAGGTATTAATTACAGTTTGATTGAAGAATAGAACACATAAATGTTTTCTTTGATTGTGTCCCTTAAGTTTGCAGAAAATTAGTGATCTCAAAGTACTTTTTAACCAGTATTGAAAAAGCATAGTAAATTTTTTTAATTAACAGAGAAACTCTAAATTACTGTTCTTAGAACATTTCCCTAAAGCTTGACTGTCCTTTGGAGTACTTTCAACCCATAGCTACAAGAAAGAATAAGACTTTTACTGTACATTTTTGTGTGCAAACTATTTATTTCTTGTTCTTTTACCTGCTTCCTCTTTTCTACCTGGTAGGCGGGAAACATGCAGTTTTATCTTCCTATAACAATATAACCACAAATTTAACTGTACTGAGTAAAGTGGTACTTTGCTTTTGTTATTGTCAGTCATCTGATTAGTACTTCACTGGAGCAATGGGAACAAAACTGCCTCTGACACAGATTTCATCCTCAGGATGTTTCTGGATTCAGATATTCACATAGAATCATATTGCGATTTATCTTTGAGAAAAAATAGCAAGTTTACTGTACAAATTAAGACTACTTTTAAAGTAAAATTCTAATTCACTGGTATGCTATATATTTAGTATCACTTACAAGGTAGGTTAATTAGCACAAATCATAACTTCTAACCAGTGGTAGTTCATAGTTCCTGAGAAAACGTAATCCAGCCATTTCGGCCAGTAAATCGGCTTCATTTAGGGCCCATAAGGAATTGGCTGGATGGTTACACTCAAGGAGCTATGGTCAATGGCTTGATGCTCAAGTGTAAACCAGTAACAAGTGATGTTCTTAAGGAGTTGGCATTGGTAAGGTTTAATATCTTTCTTGGGATGTGGAAAAAGTGAAATTAAGTGCACCCTAGCAAGTCTGGACCCTGAGATTAGCTCAGTTGGTTAGAGCATGGGGCTAACACCAAGGTCGCAGGTTTGATCCCTGTGCGAACCATTCACTTGAGAGTTGAACTCAGTGATCCTTGTGGGTCCCTTCCAACTTGGAATATTCTGTGAAATCGGTGAAGTTCGTGGGTGACACTAAACACATGGGGTGTGGTGCAATTGACACACTGTGGGGAAGGAAGGTCATCCAGAGGGACCTTCACAGACTTGAGAGTTGGGCCTATGTGAATCTCATTAAGATCAACAAGGCCAAGTGCAAAGTTCTGCAGCTAGGCCAGTGCAATCTCAAGCACAAATGCAGGTGGAGTAGAGAAGGGATTGAGACTAGCCTTGAGGAAGGGCTAGTTTTGGACAAGAAGTTCCACATGATCTAGCAATGTCCACTTGCAGCCCCAAAAGCCAACTGTATCCTGGGCTGCATCAAAAGAATGATGGCCAGTAGCTCAGAGGAGGTGATTCTCTTTGTCTACTCTGCTCTCATGAGACCCTACCTGAAGTATTGTGTCCAGCTCTGGGGCCCCCAACATAGGAAAGACAGGGACCTGTGGAGCAAGAGGGGGCCACAAAGATGGGCAGAGGTCTGGAGAACCTCTTCTATTAAGACAGGCTGAGAGAGTTGGGATTGTTCAGCCTGGAAAAGAGATAGCTTGAAAAATCTACCCTTGAAAGAGAGTAGGTTTAGATTAGATATTAGGAATAAATTTTTCACTATGAGGTCGGTAAGGCACTGGAACAGGTTGGCCAGAGAAACTGTGGATGTCCCATTCCTGGAAGTGTTCAAGGTCAGGCTGGATGGGGGTCTGGGCAACCTGGTCTCATGGAAGGGGAGTTGGAACTAGATAATCTTTAAGGTCCCTTCCAACACAAACCATTCTATGGGTCTCTGATAAGAACATGTATACCATGGGAAAAGGCTTCATTCAGGAAACCTGTTCCATAAAAGGAGCATGGACACAAGGAAGGACTCTCTAACGTTATTCAAACCATACCAGTGGTGCAGTTCAGTATCTATTATAAAGAAAAGCATTCCAGCACAGCACAGCTCTGAAACATGGCTGATCCAGCCTGATATGGAAATCTTATTCCTTTTCATTATGTAATAGTCAACAAATTCAAAATCTGGTGGTCTTTTATTTTGCAGGAAATTTTTTCTTCGGTCATGAAATATGTAGTAAACATTCACAGAAATCAACTTTTAGTAAAAGTGTCTGTTGCAGGCATAACAAAACCTGCAATATGTTAAATATTATTAAAGCAAATGCATGTTTTTACCATCCAACAAGAAGATTCCTAAATATTAGTGATAACTTTATTACTGTTTCTGCTAAAAGCTTGTCCGGTTACCTTTGCAAAGAATTTTCTCAAGCAGAAAATGAGAAGCAGAAAATGGACTTGTGCCACTTTAATAAAAAAAAATAAATTGCAAAAGGTTGTTGCAACCTGTTATGTCTCCTCCTTTGGCCTTTAGTCTGGATAATCAGTGCTGGATATTTTTCTGCTAGTCATTCTAAGCTGTAACTCTTTCCCTCACAAAACAGCATCCAGACAGGCTGGCTTAATATAAAAGGTTCACATAAAAAAAGTGGCTGCATTTTCCTTTCTCTCAGAAGCTGGAGAAAAGAGCACTGTGTGTGAAGAATTAGGTGTGGTTTACAAAACTCTGGTGCATTTAAAATCTAATTATAAAACAATGACTTGTGCTCAAAGGTTCATATAAGTGTTTCCACTGTTTTGTCTCCAGTGGGTACCATCAAGAGGTTTGGGTTTTTTTATGTTGACAGTTTACTGTTCAACAAGTAGTTAGAGAAAGGACTGTGATTTTTCTGAATGTGAACAAGTAGCCATTGGGGGATACAAATGTTATGTTCACGTACTTATGGGTCAGAATGCCCTAACATATATTTTCATAGAGAGCTAAAAAAAATAGAATCTTTCAGTAAGTGATACGTCACTGAAAACCTGTACATGAGCTAGGTAGGGTGTAACAACATCTTAAGGGGAATATTAGAAAGCAAAATTCCTCCCTTAGCTTCCTGTTTTCAGTTGTGGCTACTCATTTATAAATTCATAGACTGAATAAGGTCAAAATCACAGTCAAGGCATAAGAAAGAGATGCTCTTCCAACCCATAACTTTGCCCAGGGAAGCAAAGTCATAATGATTAATAATTATATTAATAATCATTATTAAAGCTGCATAAGGGTTTCTTATTGCTTGAATACAGGCTAGGTGTCACTCTACCTACCTTGCCTTTGTCTTTAGTGCCATATTTGCTTTTCTGAAGGGGCATGAAGAAAGCTGATGTGCTGTGGTCAGGAGGACCAGTTCCAATTGTATTTGCTGAAAAATCACACTCTCCTACAAGAGTAATCTTACTAAATTTGTTTGTTTAATCTATCATTATGAAAGCTAATACTGGTACAAATCATCTGAGACCGTTTTAATATATTAGATTTCAGTAGCTGAGGAATAAAGAAGGCTTTTATAAAACAAGAATCATAATATTCAAGTTTTGTTAAAATGGCATAGGGAATGGTCATTAAATGATATTACACTTTCTAGGAAAATTAATAGGTGCTGTTGTGTAAGTTTCATAACTCTTACCTTTGATTCCCACTAGTTACGAGAGCAATACTGGACAAAACATGTATCCATGCAAAATATTTCAGCTGTAATATAACTTACTTTCCTCTCATCTGAAGTAAACTATTCATGTAATGGTCTTCAATTAACTGTTCATGCTATCTAAAGTAAGACAGTAGTTAGTGAAATACCTAGAGATGACAGCATAGGCAAGGCAAATTTCTGCTTTCCAGTACTTGCACAGTGCACACAAAATCACACAATCATAGAATCACTTATGTTGGAAAACATCTCTCAGATTATCGAGTCCAACCATTAACCCAGCACTACACAATCTGTCTCTCATTCTAAGGTTCAAGACTGTTTGCGAGTACACACATGCTGGTAATTGAGTTTGGTGCTTCCATACAGAAATTATTCTGAGGTATGCTTGCCTGCCATCACAAAATCCTAGAATCATTTAGATTGGAAATGACCTTTAAGATCATGCAATTCGACAGTTAAACTAACACTGCCAAGTCTCTAGCCATTTCCCTAGGTGCCACATACACACATCTTTTAAATACCTCCAAGGATGGTGACTCCACCACTTCCTTGGGAAATCTCTTCCAATGCTTGAAGACCATTTAGGTGAGAAAAATTTTCCTAATATACAATCTAAACTTCCTGTGGTGCAACTTAAGGCCATTTCCTCTTCTCCTATTGCTTGTTACTTGGAAGAAGACACTGACCCCCACCTCACTCCAATCTCTTTTCAGGTAGTTGTAGAGAGCAGTAATGTTCTCCCTGAGCCTTGTTTTTTCCCAGCTAGGCAATCCCAGCTCCCATCAGACTTGTGCCCCAGACCCTTCAATAGCTCCATAGCCCTTCTCTGAACTCACTCCAGCCCCTCAATCTCTTTCTTGTAGTGAGAGGCTCAAAACTGAGCACAGGATTCCAAGTGCAGCCTCACCAGTGCTGAGTACAGGGGGAAAATCACTGCTCTGGTCCTGCTGACCACACTACTGCTGATACAGGCCAGGAGGCCATTGGCCTTCTTGGCGACCTGAGCACACACTGGCTCATGTTCAGCCACTGTCACCAGCACCTCCAGGTCCTTTTCCACAGGGCAGCTTTCCAGCCACTCTGTCACCAGCCTCCAGCCCTTCCTGGGGTTGTTGTGACCCAAGGGCAGGACTCGTCACTTTGCCTTGTTGGACCTCATACAACTGGCCTAGGCCCACTGATCTAGCCTGTACAGATTCCCCAGCAGAGCCTCTCCAACCTCCAGGAGATCAACTCCCACCCAGCTTGGTGTCATCTGCAAACTGACTGAGGGCGCACTTGATCCCCTCGTCTGGATCATTGGTAAAGACGTTAAACAGGACTGCCCCAATACTGAGCCCTGGGGAACACCATTCATGACCATCGCCAGCTGGATGTGACTCCACCACCACTCTCTGCGCTCAGTCATCTACTCGTTTTCTTTTACCTGTCGAACAGTGCACCTGTCCAAGGCGTGAGCAGCCAGTTTCTTCAGAATACTGTGGGAAGTGGTATCAAAGGCTTTACTAAAGTCCAGTCTCAAGATGATCTTCTCCATGACCTCACCCAGAACCAAGGTAAAACTGACAGACCTGTAGGTCCCTAGATTCTCCTTCCAACCCTTCATATAGATGAGTGTCACATTTGCAAACTTCCAGTCAACTGGGGCCTCCCTGGCTTGCCAGAGCTGCTCGTAAATGAAAGTTGCTTTGTGAGCTGTTCTGCCAGCTCCCTCAGTGCTCTGGGGTGGATCCCATCCAGCTCCATAGACTTGTGTGTGTTGAGGTGATGTAGCAGCTCACCAGCCATTTCCCCTTGGAATATAGTGTCTTCATTCTCCTCCTTGTCCCTGTCTCCCAGCTCAGGGGGCTGGGACCCAGAGACCAACTGGTCTTACTTTTCAAGACCGAGGCAAAGAAAGCATTAAGTGCCTCATCCTTTTCCTCATACTTTGTCACCGTTGCCCCCTGCATGAAGTAAAGGATGGAAATTCTCCTCAGTCTTCCTTTTGTTGCTGATGTATTTATAGAGGTGGCAAGGAGCTACACAAAGCAATTGAGTCACTGAAGCTTGGAGGGCATGAAGATTGAAAAGACTGTGACAGCAGCCATCACTGTCTCTCTCAGGTCACAGAGGATATAGTACAACCAGCCTTCTTTGAACAAGGCATCATGCCAAACCTATCATGCCAGACAAGTGCTTTTAACAGCTGCAATTAAAAATACACCAGTGTCTCCAGAGAAATATATTTTTCCTTCCTGCAAGTGCATTTTTCTGCCATTCTCTCACTTTCATTCCTCCCCCATATGACAAAATCCTAAGGTCCAAAATGTACAAATGAACCAGTGGCAGGGCTGACATTCAATATCTGGCAATTCCCACTGAGATAGCAAATGGTACTTCATGTTACTGGGAAGTGAACATTCCTCAGAGGATCCCAGCATATGTCTCACAAACCGCACTTGAAATTGAGATTTTTTTCTGCTGCTATACAGAATTCCAGTTTATATAATTTTAAATCAGATCTCAGTAATTTCAGTTGTAAGGTCAAAGTAGTATTAAAAAAAATCCTAATAAGTGTAATCAATATGTTACAAATAATTTTAAAGAAGGGGTTTTTTTTTGCATACATCATCTACAAAGAAATGTAATATAATGTTTATGGTACAAGTGTTCCAAGCAAATCTGTACTAACCCTTCCACATGAAGGCTGACATGAATATTCAGATATTTTATTTGTAAAATAACATCTAATTTTTCTCATAGATTTTACCATATATCATAGGAAATTAACAGGCTAAAAGGAGATGTTAACAGAGATAGGAGAAACCGCATATGTAAAGATATCAAATCCATTTTTATACACTGAAAAGGCAATGGTATATGGAGCTGTTGTGCTTAACTGTAGTACACTGAGATAGCAAAGAAAAAGTAAAAAATGGTTACCATGTACTAAAAAGGCAACTTTGCTTAAGATAAACTGTGTCCTATCTTTTATTTTATGATGTCCTATCTTTTATTTTTCTACTTCACTAATAAATTTCAGCAATTTATATTTGTAACAGCAGAATTTGCTTTATCAAATTGCAAAGAAAACAAGAATTACTTGAATACCTACAGTTACTTGGGATATTATCAGTGATTTATCGATGCTGATCATTGTTTAGATACAAACAGATAAAGCAGTCTTTAAGGGGTTAAAAGAAAAGCAGCTATAGTGGTGTATGAGAAGGGATGTTGAGTGTATTTTTTTAAGAGCTAAAAGAGAATGATTTGAAGTCAATTTAATGTCCCCTATTGTGTCAAGTTGCTTGGACGGTACATTAAGTCTTTGAACCTTTTCAGTCTCCTAATACTAGTCTTTCTGAACTGAGGGACATAAACTGAGAACAAACAGCCTTTTGCAGTACCTGAGGTCACAAGAGAAAAGAGATGCAGGAGAAAAGGCTACCAAGGCCAGCAGGTTGGGCCAAGGTATCATTCATAACCCCAGCAGTGTCAAGACCTTGCAAATTAAAGCCTCTGGCTCCTAACTCCTTATTTGTCTGGTGTAGATGGGGTCACCAGTACTTCATCTTATGGCAGCATGTAATTAGGAAGACAAAAACTGAGATTTCCATGACAAGAAATCTCTGAATTTTAACCAAATTACCTACATTTATAAGATGATTTGAATGTTGAGTCGTATACGTTTGACTAGACAAGAAAATTTTATTTAGCTAATTGTTTTTATTTTTGTGAACACAGCACACTAGAGGACAGTAGAAAGTTTCCTCTGGGAGCTGCACAATAACAGCCTCAGAGCTGTGATATACACATACTACATTCTTCGCCCAAATGAATGACACAAAGATTGCCTGTCATAAGTGAAGTCAGTGAACATTATATGGAAAAGACATCAGAACAAAGGAGATAATTTGCAGATGATGTTAGTTCTGTGCGAATAAGAGTGTTATTTTATCAGTGCAGAGTCAGAACAATAGAAATAATTTGCAGATAAAGTTTGAAAGAAAAGCAAGGGGGAAAACGGTATTTTTATCACAGATAAAGTCTAAAGTTTGTGATGACTACTTTCCTGAAAGATTAGGATGATTCACTGCGGAAGAAGGACGCTAAATAACTAATTCATCTTCACCCAAAAACGTGTCAGAGGAAATCCATGGGGATTTGAAATACATTGTTCCATAAGCAGGGGCTACAAATTTTTTTTTTTTTTTTTTTTTTTTTGGTTGGTTGGTTGGTTGGTTGGAGTTTTTTGTTGTTTGTTTTCAATTATGTTCTGACTCCTGACATACCTTTTACTGTATTTTAGGTTCTCTGGGTGCACGCAGTCCCTCATGTAGTAATTCCAGTTTTCTTCCATTCCTCTCTTAACTATATTTCCCTAAACTCATCCTAGTCTTCCTCACAGGCTTCTTAGTAGCTTCTGCCTGCCCGTGTGCCAGTGCTGTGCACTGACCGGCCCATGGGCACACATCCATGGCATACGCAGCTGACTTTGGAGCCAAGACTGAAGTTTTTCTGTCAGTTTCATTGAATTTGTATGTCTCTCCCTGTAGTTATAAAAATCTTCACATCTTTGAGATCAGTGAGTTTACAAGAGTTCAAGAATTTCAGTCCATTCTTCTGGGAGTTCCATCACTGGTGTTATGGAGAGCATCCCAGTTCCCCCAAGCACTGAAGCCAGTCAGACACCATCACAGATACAGTTGCAACAGATATGCTGTCCTGCCAGGCTGCACTGATCATGAACAAGCTGCTCAACAGGTATTCCCAAAAAACAGGTATTCCCAAAAAATCTCCAAGCAGATGACTTGCTTCACCTTTTACTTCATTTTCCCCCTCTTCCCAAGGTATTCCTGTTTACCATCCTCAACCCCTCCGAAATAAACTGCCCTCTCTAATTTACCCTTACCTCACTGGCTTTGGTTTTGCTGACTTTATACCCTTACTTGGTGACTCTGATACCGTTGTCCCAGTACTTCCTGCCTTGATTCCTCCGTTCTGCGCAACTGTTGGTTCCCTTCCTTTGTCCATGGTGTTCTGCTGTCTCTTATGTGGCCATCTTATGAATGTCACCAAAGGACAGGATAGGTCATGTGCACTGCTCCCATTTGGCTCCTCATGTCATTATCTTGTCTGTGCAAGAGCTCAGGATCTACACACATATACCTTAACCTTTTAAGGGGAAGATTTACAGACAGACAAACTGACTGTACATGCATATTAAGCTCAAAACCTAGGAACAATGGCACATTGCCCTGGTAAAGTCCAACAGCCACACAAAATCCATCTTAGTCCCAAGGGGAATGGAATTTCAGGAATCTCCATAAGGTAAGAGATAAGTGATAGTACCTGATGGGAAGTGGAAAGAGATTTTACTTGGGATGTGTAGATGAATGAGGTTTTTCTACTACAGTAATGTTAGAGCTTGTAAGAAGCCCATTGGTACTTTCAAAACACAGATTTACTTATTAAATACAAATCTAAAAATTAGACATTGCAGCAAGGCTATGTGAGAAATAGTGAGAATAATAGACTTTTACCTGAATCTTTTGGTAAATATCAGATATTAGACTACTAGTAAGGAAAACATAAAAGCATCTATACACATCATAGCTATCACAGAGACACAGTGAAAGTTGTTTTTAACAAGCATATACAAGAAGGTTTGGAATTGCATGTATTTTCTGGAAGACATACTCTGAAATTCAGAAAGACCTACAAACTTATTGGGTATCTCAGGGTGGATCTAGCAAGAGAAAATAGAGTCATTGCCAAGGAGTAGGAAGGGGAATGGGAATTTTTTTTTTTTTTAAGACACATCATTATTCAAACCTCTAATGCTAAAGTTCAGTAAGTTTCAAGAGGTGAAAAAAGCTACTGGGGAGGAGCTACTGTAGGTTTGTTTTTAACTTGAAATTAAGTGGCAGAGCAGCACTAATATGGGGTCATTGTGAAATGACGAGGTTTACTATATTAAAAAAAAGATTTGAAATTCTTGTTCTGACTTAAAAAGCAGACTAAAAGAGGAAAAAAAACCCCACAGTAGGATCTCTCAATAAGATTATCTAAAAAATAAATGAGTACATGAGAGCTACTACCTACTGAGAAATTACATTGAATATACAAAAGCAAACCCTTTTTGAAGTGTAGGTAGGGAAAATATGAAGAGACCATTCTAACTGCATCAATAATTTTTTGTAATGATCTGAAAATGGAAGAAGAATAATTATAAAAGTGGAAACAAAAGCAGATAATTAATGATAAGTGTAATGGAGAACTCACATGCTCCATATGGATAAAAATCAAAAGACTGGGGTGCAAAACGTCTTTCAGTTAGCTAGAGACACAAAAGGCAATGAGGAGAAAGTCTATAAATACACTAAGCAGTCATGGGAAGACAAAGAAAGGAAGAGATCACTGTTTAATTGGACAGGAGACATAAATATGGATGATACACAGAGATGGCTAAAGTGTTCCACACTACTTCAGGTTTCATACATGGAAGAATTAATTACAATCAGATAACAAAAAAATGCATTTTAAACAGTAGTCCAGGAAAAGAAAAGAAGCTGAAGAATATGTAGAAAAGGTGAACATATAAACCTTCAGAGAATGAATTACTCTAGAGAACTTTTCTAATTGGCCAAGGGAGTCTGAACAGAGAGATCACCTGCAAGTATACAAGAAGGAAGTAGTAGAATAACAAACACACCTCCTCTATCTACTGGAAAAAGGAAAGGCTGAGGAAATAGAGACATATTAATCTAGCTTTGAAGGTCAAAATATTGCAAAATATCAAAAAAAGAAAGCTATAAAAAGAATATAAGACAATCTATAAGCCGACAATAAGTTTGCCAAGCATAGAAAAGCCAATGTAATTGCCTGCCACCAGCAAATATAGAAATTACTTTAATATAGTTAGTGATACTGCTGCAAATTTAATAAACAATCTTGTTAATGATAACCTGAATGTAACTAATACTTCAGAGAACCACAACTTTGGGGAAAAAAAAATTACAACCATTCCTGCCGTTATCAATTGTCAGTCATCAAGTCTGGAGTCACCAAATTTGGAGAACATCTTCAGTGCTGGCCCAAATCTGGGACTACAGTGTATTTTCAACAATAATTTACACAACTGCAGTGGAACTGCATTCATATTGCTATAGGCGTACAAAGCATTTTGCCAGACAGCATCGGAATTCAAAATGATTTTGACAAAGTTCAGTGTGTTCAAAATTGAGAGGAAAAAATTCAACGGAGACCAGGCAAAGTACTGATATTAGAAAGGAGAGATCATGTGCACTAATACAAAAAGTGACTCTACAGTCGGGGAGAACTGGCTGATAGGAAGCTAGGTGTTAACCGTGATCACATAGCAATCAGCAAGGCCCATGGTATTTCAGAAAAAGGGCATACTTCTTTCTGGGTTATGTTAGTAGGAGATGCTTTGTGACAGGGTGTCAATCATTTAATTTCCTGAGCTGGTAGAGCCCTCCAGAGATTATTACACCTTCAAAAGCCATTCCCTTTCAGAAAGCTATAAACTAGAGGGGGGAAAAAAAAAAAAAAAGACCAACAACCAAACCCAGCACATTTTAAGTGGTTTAAGCAGGATGCAAGATTTAAAGAGTTGTCTTACTACTACTGCCCTCATATTATATGGCATGGTGTTTCAAGTAAACCTCTTATGGGTAACTGCGCCATGGTATATTCTGTAAAAAATATCTGTAATCAGCACAAAGATTTTCATAGCAACTCCCTTAATACATTCGCTGTTCTTTCTGATACTCCAATAGGGTAATGACCTCAAACTGAAAAAAAGATGCCTTAGTAGAAAAATGTAGCACTGCTGAAACAAGGTTTGAATCAGGTCTATTTGGCAAACAAACTAGAAAGTACATTACAATTTATTGTAGCATTCTGTTTATTCTTTGAATGGTTATCAACATTTATAGTTACTGGAGACACTAAGCAGGGCATGTGTACAGTAGGGGCTTTTCATCCCTCCACGCCTCCTGGAGCTCTTAAAAAGAAGGCTTATTCTAAATGTTCATATGCTTTCTTTTCTTTCTGTAGTAAAACAAACATCATGCTTCCTTATCAGAACAAAATGTAAAAATATTAATGATCGCTATTGACCATACAATAAAATATTAAGGTCTAGACTGAGGTATTTGCAAAGGTGATGGACTCCCCCATTATAACAGGAGTACAAGCTGGATCTTGGCAATGATGACACCAGCTGTGGCAAACAGCAGCTGTACAGAGTTTTGTTAGAGTAACTGCTCAGTATGGCCGAATAAAGTCTACACTCTAGAAGGAGTCCTTGGGACGAAAAGTGCAGAACAATAATAGGTATACTGAAAGAACAAACTCAGTATAACAGTGAAGCTCCAGGGAATGAAGCACATGCTGCAAATGGTTTGTTCCTGACCACTAAAGGAGTGCAACTTGGAGAGCTCAGCAGAATTGCTTTTAGAGCACAATAAAGAAAATAAAAAACACACAGCAAACACATAAATCTGGACACATGTAATGAAAATTCAAAGGTGAAAACAAGAAAGAATGTAAGATCACAGCCCCTATGAGAATGAGCATGAAGGGAAAGCTGGGAAATCATTGATCCAGCCATGTCTTCCCTGGTTAAGGATGCTGCACCTGATTAATGTCCCACACTCCTTCGCGGAGGAAAAGAAGTGCTGTTTGGTTTGATGTTCATCACATTTTGCTTCTGCAGTTTAGAAATCATATATGAAGTGTTATCTGTTACTGTATACTTATAATGATACCTTTAAAGAGTGGCATGTGTATGTGTGTTTTATTCAGCAACATTCTCCTACCCAGTAGCATGATTGATACTGCAGTACCAAATCAGAATAAACCCTGATGCAATAGATCATACTTAGACCTGACCTACTTTAGCATAGATATGTTAAAATACAGATTTTTTAAAAATTCCTCTCTAGC
Organism: Callaeas wilsoni; assembly: GCA_013398955.1. Classification (NCBI taxonomy): domain Eukaryota; kingdom Metazoa; phylum Chordata; class Aves; order Passeriformes; family Callaeidae; genus Callaeas; species Callaeas wilsoni. Next base: position 150,999 of record VWPU01001216.1, on the reverse strand, counting down.
ATAATTAGTGCTGATAAAAGGTATTCAGTTATCCGGCCATCCTTCTTGAAATTTTAGAAGTTGCAAGATGCCTATTCAGTTCCACATAAGATGTACTAATATGGTCACATGCGGCAATGGCAGAACAAGCCTCCATGGGTTGATGTCACCAAATGTCAAGAAACTTCCACTCAAAGCAGCAAGATTCAAGAGGATACAATTCTATGGGTTGACAGATTATCTTTCAGCTTGCATTAGGACTAAATTTGTTTGCTATACAAAACTATAAGCTATTTGATAAAGAAAAGTTAAATTCATAGACTAGTACAAATTTTCCAAATTATCAGTCCTCTTTTACTTGAATGACTGAGCCAAAATAAAATGCTATTTATTTTCTCTAGGCTGCATATCACATCTGGAGTCTTCTCTGTAAGGTTTAGTCTGTAAGTGTGCACCCACACAGGATAGAATGGAAGAACCCTGCAATTAGAGCCCTACGCAAACCACCCAAATTTCAGGCCTGAGCGTGTAGGATTAAACCAGACTATTTACCTAGCTGTATCTTCTCTGAAACAGGTGAGCAGAAGGAACCTAGGGAGGAATAGGGGCAAGATTGAAGTCTTTTTCCAGCCTTGTTGGCTAGAACAGCTGTGCCACTGCAGAGAGATACTAATTTCCAGAAGTAAATTGCTATTCCCCCAGAGCAAGGAAGAAGCAGAAGAGAAAATATGATTCAGAGGAAAATCTGAGTCACCATACTTCCCCAGGCTGGCATTACAATGATGCAGTTCACAAACCACCTCTTGCTGAAGGCTATGCCAATAGGCATAATCTTACCCTAAATAAAGAACAGGACAGTTGTATCAGCAACTTACAGTTTCCGAAAGTAAGCTTTATATGCTGATGTTTAAGGCTTAGGGGAAGATCAAGAATCTAGGAAGCTATGAGACAGAGCACTTGCTATGTTCTCATACTAAAATATCTGTGTCACATGCCTTGTGTCTTTTCATAGCACAGAAAGTCCCCTCTGTAGAATCAAAACCCAGATGGATCATTTTATAATGATTAGGCATCACTGTTTAAATGTAGACACCATGAATCATTCTGCAACAGCTGTCAGCAATTTGCCTTGGAAATAAAAGCAATCATCTACCAAGTTTAAAGAGCTACTTTATGAGAAAGGGATGGGAAGCATGAAAGTAGAAAGACACAAAAATCCAGAAAAGCAAAATCACTTAGTTTTGACAAAGTATTCTGTAGTAGTTACAGACTATTATCATTTAGATGGCTCTGGAGTCATGTGGTCCAACCAGAGGGCCAGTGCCAAATATTGATATTCATCTTCTAAATGTGATTAACGTCACTGAGGTATCCATGTATTTTATTATCAGAAAAAAAAGAAAGGTACATTAGTATTAACTACTTGGGAACAAGATTGGTTTGGCTTTTAACAATAAACACCCTATAGTTAAAAAGAAGCTTATTTTGTTTTGAGCCTAGATTTGTATGTGCAAACAATTTTCCTGCTATACATGAGAAAATAAGTGATCTTACTTTACCAGATGTTCCGTTAGAAAAATGGAATAAGCATACAAGAGGGAATAAAACTGGTAGACAAAAATTGAAAAATCCTACTGTTACATTGGTAACCATTATATTAGCAGTGTTGTAAAACTATTACGGAAAGATTCAGCTATTCCTATTAAGAGCCTTTTTTGTGCTCATGCTTAAAACCGCTGCCAGTTTGAGTTTCTAAAACAGTGTTTCATAACCCACATTCCCTTCAAAGGCTCGGAAGCAGAAGTACACATGCTCAGCAAGACATGATAAGAATCTACCTAAGACAGTAAAATCCTTTAACTCAACAATGCAATCTCAATGGCAACAGCCACTGATAGCACATGCTTGATGGGTAAGAAGTAAGGGAACTATTTTTATCATTTCTATACCAGCCTAGAGTTGCCTTTATCCAAGAAGCAGGAAAACAAGTCTCTTCCAAAGTCTTCTTCAGCAGAAGATATTTTGCTATCACACCTCTCCTTTCCCACAAATGTGATCCAGTTATCAGGTTAGAGCAAAGGCTGGAGTGTAAAAAATCAAAAAAGTCACAGGGTACATATCTAAAACACAGAACAAAATAAAATTCTGCATCCCTGATAGCTGGACATTCAGTTGGGAATTTGGGGAAGAGAAATATATCATTTTCTGTCCCTGTAGTGCCTTGCTTATGTATCTTATCCTCTGATGAAACAGCAAACACTGCTGTGAGATTTGGATACTTCATCTTACCACAGTACACTGCAGGAAAAAAGGAGGGACAATATCACAGGAGTCCACTGTCCAAGATCATACTTGCAAGTCTGAGCACTTGCATCAGTCACTGTAGAAACAGTGGTACTTGCTAAGCTATTTCACTGATCTCTGAAATATCCCTGTGTATTCCTAAAGTCATAACATGAAACATTGAGCTTATCTTTGTTCAAGGAAATAGTAACTGTCTGAAAGCATTGACCTTCTAATAGGGCCCACCTATTGCACATAACTGTGCTAAGGCTGTATTTATCTGACTTTTGATGAAGAGAAATCACATCCATTTTTAAAATCCTGCTGTGATAATTTAGGCTCAAAATATCTGGCCCCATTATGAATACAACATTTTTCTATGGCTATATATTTTTGTGGACATTTTTATTATCTGTGAATGTGATGTTTAATGTAAAAGGGAAAAAAGGAGAGGAGCAATGTATTCTGCAAGACTAATGGACAGCTAAACATAATTCATTAGGTGAGACGGGCAGTGTATAGAATGAGAAGTTAAATCATGCAGCAATGACCTTGGACTGAGCAGCTTTTCTGAGATAATGTACTGAATTTTGAATTTACTTTGTGAAGGGGTCCTTTTTTTATAATGCAATAAACACTATAGAGGGGAATTCATATAGTCAAATGCAGATGACTGCATTAAATTACACATAAAATAGTTGTCTCACAGCAAAGAGAGAAAAACAGCCACTTTAAGGGCACAATTCATTCAGATACCTGAAAGAAAGCAGATCTATTTCTCAGCATTCATTATAAAAGAAGAAAGAGATGATCAGTTCAATATGCAGACAGTATTATACCAGTATTGGATGAAATTAATTCCATCCAGAAGGACTAAGAAATTCTGGTCTTTATAGTCAGCTTCAGGCATCCAGTTTAAATCTCATCCAGGGATTTAATTTTAGAACTGGGGGATGAGGAACATACCAGATATAATAACAAGGCTTACCTCCTACCTCCTTCTGTAAAAATACAGTTTGCCTCCCATTTGCAATATACCTCAAAATGAGCCGACTACTGAATCATTTAAGGTAAATAGTTTTTCTAAGGAATTTCTTCATTTTGGGTTCTTTTCAGTCATGAAGAAAATTTTTATCCATCTTGCAAAATCTTCCCCAGTAGAATTCAAGGAAACCCTGGGAATCTATATCATGTTGGATTGGTTTTTTTTTTCCATTTAAGAAAATACTAGAAAAATATTAGGGAATACTACTTTGTTCACTTTCTCTCTTAAAGCATTATTCTCAACTTCAGTCTTATTTAGCATCTGGCTAAACTTACTTGACTGGCAGCACAAAATATGTCTAGGGAAGTAAACATAGTAACAGCACCAGGCCTGCAGTGCTTGAGACTTGCGCAGCACCTCTCCATACAGACCCACAGGCTTCTAGGAGCGCTCACTTTGGTTTATATTGCAGAAACCAGCAAGACCTGAAGTAGCTGAAAATTGTGTTAGTAAACACAGGTGTTCAGCTGGGACCCTGTGTTGTGTGGCTGTGTTGTTGCTATAAAATGACTTAAAATGCATGAGGCATAGTTTTTAAACAGCAAATATCAAGTAAGTTCTGAAACTATGAAAAATGAAGCTTTCAGAATGTAAGATATTATTCATCTGTCAAAAGCACAGAAGCATCTTCATATCCATTCTTTTCTTCTAAGAAAGTGCCATGCTACCCACAAAGGATAAGGCATAATGCAATATTTGCTGTAGTTCAGCTGCAACAAAAAAAAACCGACTTTGAATAATTTGAATCAAAAGTACCTTTCTGTAAATGAAGAACAAAAGAATAGTTTTGGCATACTACTTTATGTCCTGGTCAGAGTTATTTTAATTAAGCTTATTGGCTCCTGTCTTTTCCAAGAAATATGTATTATTATTTATCTGATTTTTTTGGTATTTACTTTTATTCCAGTGACTGTTCTTATGTCAATCAATATCAGTACTAAAACGGCTATGAAATATCTGAGTCTGCTGAGAACTAGTGACAAAATGCAACACAAGCTTCAAGTCTTTGCAAGACAGAATGGCATGAAAACAGTAGGCTGAGGACAAGACTACTGAGTTCCTTTGCCAGCATTCTTCGTTCTTGCTGGTTTCTTCTTCAGTCTCCATCCAGCTAATATTTTCTTCTGACTTTTCTATTTTGAAGCTTTAAGATAATGATGATTTGGTCATTAGGTCATCTCAATAAAGACCACCGAGATATACAGAAAACAAACTAAGGAAATGCAGGTCATTTTAATAAAATGGAAAAAGATGCACATATCTAGAATAAGTTTCTTATTCATCATATCTGCTAAAAAACCCTATAATGATAGAAAAGTAAAATTTCTGTAATTTCACTGAAATGTGAAAAGAAAGACATTTGCTGTTATAAAATCACCACCTTAGGGGCCATTTTGAAAATGTCTTCAATGGCTTCATTCATTTCAGAGAAATTGACAAAGCAAATTCTCCATTTTTCTGGGTTTTTTTCTTGCTTTTTTTTTTTTTTTTTTTTGAGACGGTCCAGCTGTCCAGCCTTTTGTTACAAATTACTCCAATTCAGTCAGTGGGTTTAGCATAGGGAAATTTACAACCTCTGGGTCCTTAACGTGGATTAAACCATGTTATTAAAATATGGTTATTAAACAATAGACTATAATGAAAACAGCTTGCTTGATTTCCAATGCCTACTAATTAAAATCTTCTTAAGTATTCCAAATTTTTGTTTTCCTCATACTCTACAATTTCTTGTTCTCCATGAAGGCACCACAACTAAAATTCCACAGCTTCAGAGATAACCAGAGCATAACTAAAATTGCACATTCCCTGCAAACAGCCATTTGCAAAGGCATTTAGTTGTAGTTCTAAAGTTAATAATTTACTGTCTCCATTAATTATAAAAAGCTAAAGTTTTGCTACAAATTTCTTTCTTAAGAAGATCTAAGGAAGACAAGCTTTGGATGTGTTATATAAAAACATGTAAGAACAGTATTACATTATTAAAGGGAAAGCTGCCTTTAAAAGTGGAATTTATCAATATTCACCCTTTTAAGACATTTGGCTAGTACATAAGTGACCTTGAAATAGGTTATGCATCTTCAGTGTATGATGCATAACAAGTCATGGTCAATTAATACACAACAGAGCCCATAATCATGGAGATTATTGCCTGATCTAGAGAAAACATAGTCAAGGGCATTACCGCCTAATTTAGGTTCACAGTCAAATTGATAACTTCAAGACCTCCAGTACTCAGAAACCATAGCAATGAGCACTCTGGAAACACACACAGATCTCTAATAAAGAGTGATGCTCTATACTGATGCTTAAAGATGATCTGCAAAACTTTAATAAAATACATATTAGAGTCATAAATGGCATTTCATAACCTTGCTGACACAAAATTACATGGTATAGAACTTTTCCCCTACTGCTATTTCTCGATAGAGAGCTGTCACCCAAGACAAAGAGTTAACTCTGGGTTTCTGCAGGGGCACTGCCTAAGGAAAGTGTCTAGGTCCTCACCGGAATAGGCCACTGCATGGCTCAGACCAGGCAACCATTAGAAATACTCTTACAGCTCTTCAGAGCTGCAGATTAAGCAAGCACCATGCATTGCACCACTCTTCAGTATCCCGCTTTGATCAACTCAGCTAGAGAAAAGACCACAGGGGCCAGATAAAGAGCATAACCTTAAAACAGGAAGAAAATATGAGGCTATGTTTTTTTTCAATTTAGACTATGTAAGAGTGCATTGATTTTAATGTTTATACTTTGTTTCTGTAGAGGCCCTGAACATCATTAAAACTCTTCTTATTAATATCCACTGTAATTTTTGTGGATGGTTTTTCACAGCAAAGATGACCTACTCTCCCTATCCCTCCACCCCCCAAAAAAAAGTCAGATGAAAAACTTTGGAACCAAATTATAATTGATTGTTTTTTAAAGTTAGAAATTACTTTTTCATATGTCCTGAAGCAGATGAAAATAAATGAATAATAAATAAGAATATTTTATACTTGCAGTATTTGGAGCCTTTAATCTGAGGATTTTAATAGGGCTCTGAAAAGTATTTCCTAATTAACATTTACTTTACGATGATCATGACAAATTCTTGTAACTTTCCTTTTAGCTCAGATGAAAAATAAGGGAAGAAAAGGAAAGAAATTGTGTCATTTTTTTCTATTTTGTGCCTCCATGCTAGCTCATAATCAACAATGCATAAGGTATAATACCTCATTGTCATTCTTCATCCACATAAGTCACAATAAAGCAATATTCTAAATTCTAGTTAACTGTCTTACCTGGAGGCGAGGGTCAAAGTTCAAATACTAGTGGTACTCCTGTTAGTAAAGCAGTGAGGAGCCGATATAAGTAGTGGGTAAACTGATTCTCCCTGTTGTGCCTCAAGGCTGAGCTACAGAAATATGAGGAATGCCTCTTCAGACAACCATCCAGAAGAAAAGATGCTGAAGTCAGTATTTCCTTGTTCCCAAGGAAATCATCACTGCTGTATTCATAGGACTGAGGAATCTGCATGGCTTAGTGGCAGATACATTAAGACACATGAAAAGTGGCCTGACCCTTTCAGGCTCAGGAGGAAATTCCCCGTCCTAAAAGAAGGACAAGTGGGTAAACCAGATTGCTGGCACCATCATGCTCACCTTCCCCAGCAATATTAGGGATCAAGCAAAGCAAAGAGATCTGCCAGCAAATGCATTCTACTCAAATTAGTGCCTTGTTTGAAATGCTGTGAAACTGCTTTTTCCAGCAAAAAGACTATTCCAGGAAAACTAAAACCAAACAAAAAGCAGCAAAAAACCCCCAACAAAAACAACAACCACCACCACCACCCCCATCCTCTCAGCCTGACTCAGCTATTCTGTGCTGTTAATCCAATCGCTTTGCTGCACTGTTACTTTCTAGTCTAACTTCTCTCACTCAAGGCAGGCTGAATTGACAGAAATGAACTCAAATTCTGATGTTGCAGCATTCATGTCAGTCACATTCAATAGATATCGATTCCTCCCTCTTCCTTTTCCACAAACTGCTGAAGTAGGATAGGGGTCAAGGAAAGAATAAAGGAATTTTGGAGATTATCTGGGATAAAACTCTTCTTTGTCAGGGACAGAAAAGGGGGAAAGTCATCTTGATCGCTGAAAATGCTGACTGAAAATTTCCATGTCAGGTCTCACACTGATGACAGTGAAAAGTAGGAAATAACACGAGTTGTCATGCACCCTGTCATCAGAGAGTAAATCATGAAGTTAAATACTTGAGTTTCAAAAATTATTACAGGGAACTGTAAAGGGAATTTTGTAAAAACCAAATATAACCTATATGAAAAGCTTAAAAAACCGATAAGGTTTAATTCATACAATCAAAACAGTAATCAGAACAACATGTGGCTATGTATTTAAAATGTACATGCACATGACACATACAATAATATATCTCTGACTCTAAACTAAAAATAAAATTTTATGGAAGAAGTAGTAATAATCCTATTTATTTAAAAATTTACTTACCTCACAATACTAACCTTATTAAAATTAAGTATTTGTTTATCAGAAATAGTTGTGTTGAATGCTGAGAAATGAAGACTGACAGATCCAAAACCAGATATTATATCATTCCTGCATTACCCTACAAAATTTAAATAGTCTGCAATTTATTTACTAATCTGTTGATTTTTTTATTTGCTTTGAGTATTAGCTTCCTGAAGAAAAATCATATTATTACAAGATCTGAAATTATATCCAAGTGTTTTATTTTTAAATCTGAAGCTTAAACAATTACCTAGCTACAAAATTTGTCCCTCAGTCTAAGGCTCAACACTGTTTTCCAGCACACATATGATCGTTATCAAGTTTGGTGTTCCCATATAGAAATTATTCTAGATACTTTGCCTTCTAACATACAATTCTAGAATCATTTATGTTGGGAAAGACCCTGAAGGCAATTGAGTTCAACCTCAAACCTAACACTGCTAGTCCTAGCCATTTCCCTAAGTGCCACACATACACATCTTTTAAATATCTCCAGGGATGGTGACTCAACCAGTTCCCTGGGAAGCCTCTTCCTATGCTTGACCACCCTCAGAAGAAGAAATTTTTCCTGATATCCAATATAAACCTCCCCTGGTGCAATCACTTGCTACTTGGAAGAAGAGACAGATCCCCACCTGGCTAAAACCTGCTTTCAGGTAGTTGCAGAGAGCAATAAGATTCTCCCTGAGCCTCCTTTCTCCAGGCTAAAACCCTCTGGCTACCTCAGTCATTTGTCATCAGACTTGTGCTTCAGACCCTTCACCAGCTCTGTTGCCCTGCTCTGAACTCACTCCAGCACATCAGTGTCTTTCTTGTAGTGAGGGGCCCAAAACCGAACAGAGGATGCCAGGTGCAGCCTCAGCAGTGCTGAGTACTGTCCCAGACCTGCTGGCCACACTATTGCTGATACAGGCCAGGATGTCATTTGCCTTCTTGGCCACCTGGGCACACACTGGCTCATGTTCAGCTGTGGTCAATCAACACCTCCAGGTCCTTTCCACGGGGCAGCTTTTCAACAACTTTGTCCCCAGCCTGTAGCACTGCAGGGAGGTGTCACCAAAATGGAAGATCCAACACTTTGCCTTGTTGGACTTCATACACCTGGCCTCAGCCCATCTTGCATTCTCTCCATCTTCTCCTGCCATTATGAGTGAGGTATTCTTCTGTTAACTTTAGCTGTGGCTCCTTAATGATTAGGGAAGGGATTGTTACACAGAGTGATCACATAAACCCAGCCCGCTCTAGGAAATAAGGCCACAAAAACAAGGCTACAAAACAAAACAGACGAGGACAAACAGAACACACAGAACTGAAGAACATAATTCAAGGCAACTGGATTATCAATATAAATGTACTCTGAAGGCAGATTCACAGCTAGCTACTACTGCACAGCATGACTGTATCAAAGCAAGGTGTCATTAAGGCACCCTCATTAACAATGCCTGCCAAGGACAGGTAGAGTGCAACTCATCAGAACTGTGACTCCTGTCACCCAGGAGCAGGAACATTAGAGCTGGAATGGTTCACTGCATAAAAAATATTTACCAGGTAACCAGTCAGGACAGAGATGACTTGGAATGTGTTAATGGAGCAGGAAGATTGCTGACTGTCTGGTACCTGCAGTGGATCAGATTTATCTCATACTTATCTCTGAGCAACAGCAGAATTTGCACTGTCTTTTTGCTACAAGCGCCTCAACACCTGCTGTGACTCGGGAGTCCATGCAGCCTAGGAGCAGGCTGTTTCAAAAGGGTTTGGCACTTCACTGTGCTGCCTCCCATCTGATCTAGCTCAGCTTTGCTTGTGATTCATTTAGCCTGCTAATCTCGGGAGAGACAGGCTTCATCTCATGCATTCCTGTCACTCTGGTGCTAGTTAACTATGATGGAGTCTAGTGTATTATGAGACATTGCTGATCAGATCAGCTTAGCTTATTTTTGTTAACCACCTTCATATGTCAATTTTGCAGAGACACAGGTGTTTACGTTTCCATTATTCCACCTGTTCTACATCTTGAGTTGAAATAAGCCAGTTAGCTTTGAACTGACTTTCCTCTCAGAACACTGGAAGTATGTGATTTAGCAGAGAGAGTTTAACCCCTCTTTATATCTTTATCACCTCTGGATTTTGTCTACTTTGTTAAGATGTTCATATAAAACACATATATAATCTCCTGACATCGTCACAATTTTTTCCCATACTACACTTGAGAATTGCAGTGTGCTGTAGTTTTATATTAGCTAGTCTGTCTGTTTTTCATATCTCAGGCTACAACGAGGAAACCTTGGAACAAAAAGATTCAGAGTATAAGGCCTTCCATCAATACTGAATGTTGCCTATGTTATCGGTTGTCTCTTTCCTGTCTGTAAACTTTGCTAGTACTTCTGAAGTTCATGCTATTGGCACTCCTTTTTTCAGCATGAGTCTCTATAAAAATTTGCCATCCAGTACAGACTGTCACATTATCCGGAAGTAACAGCGACAAGTAGACACATCTACTGGAGTAACGTGTGATGCTACAACTGAGTGCATACATTCTTCCATTCTGTGTGGGTTATCAGGCTGGACACACTCACTAAAATCTGACCAGAATTACCTCACACATCAGGTTGGCTCATGATGTGTGGAGAGTAACCATGACAGTGTCTGCTCTGATCTGTGTAAACCTTGCTTAACATCACATGTAAAACACTAAAAAAGTGTGTAAAATACACTTTCAAGTAATAGACTGAAAGAAACAAATATATTCCTTTGGGGAGTGCCTTTAGTGTCAGAATTTCCAAAATGTCTAAAAGCATTGTGTCTTGAATCGGATATTACCATTTCAGTTTCTACTATTTAATATTTTTGCTTTCTTTGCTAGAATTTACTTTCAAGGGTTATACTGCAGATAACAGTCAGACTATGTAGATCATTGTCACAGCCAGGAATAATGGATGTTGTACAAGCTGATTTTCTTCTCACTCATCACAAACATCTGGAATGGTTAATACTTGAAGTACAAGACATATGAGAACCCTTTTGGGAAAAACAAACAAACAAAAACCTGACCAACCAAAGAAGATCTGTCCTATTTTGAAGAGGAGCTGTATCAAAATAGTGTGCTTTTACTTATAGATATGTATTTGGAGTGTGCAAACAGAAATTGGATTATTCTTCTTCAGATATACTCTTTGGACTGCTCAGATAAGTGCTACACAAGTACACCTGTGCATGCCTCTTAAAAACACAAAGGTTGGTGTGATTAAAAGTTATTAATTTGTTCATACAGCTATATTATGGAATAAATTATCAGAATAATAAGAACACTTCAAAAAACAAGGAACAAAGTTCATTTCCTCAGAGTTGACTACTTGCCTCTATACAGAGCTCAGTTCAAATCAAGATATATTCATACAATGTTTTAAATTTTATCTAAGACTAACTTTCTTCAACAAGGAATAGCACAGAAATTTAGGATCTGGAATATAATCTTTTCAGAATAACGCTCTGGCAAAACATACTGCCTTCTTTGAAGTCATATTAAGGAGATCTGTCAGAATGGTGTGACTTTGTTTTTTTTGTGCCATCCTGGAATATTGGTTCACAAAAGAAATGAAAATTTCCAAATGGCTGAAAATACTCATACTGTAAATGATTTAATTTTTTTTATGAGACATATAAATCTAAACAATCTTTTCTTTCCGACTTACTTGTAAGTAGTTACAGAACTCTTGTCAGAGAAAGAGCAGCTAAAGCTTAAGCATTTTGAGATGTTTGCTTCCAAACTAATTACTAGCTTTCTACCTTAAAACATCAGAGGCAAAATTTTAACTTCCATATTAATAGCTAAATACTTTATCAGTGAGACTGCAACTCTAAATACTTTACCAAGTGAGATTGCAACTAAATATTTTCAGAATATGCTGCCACTGTTTTTCCATTGAAACAAACCGTTTTGAAAGAGACACTACTCCTTAATCAATCGAATTCCTCTTGTTAATTAAAATTAAGGTTTTAACAGATGTCCACATGTTCCTGGCAGGAACTTCACAATCTATAGTTTAAAGCAATTTACTCAATTAATTAATTCTTTTTCATGTTTATAGCATGAAATACAAGCTTAAAGACTACAGGGAAATGATAATTAAATGAAGAGTACAATTATTATTCTCTGTTGTATTGGCTATTTGCAAGAATGCAATCTCATCCTGACAAGGTTAGATGAAATAAGAAAACACTTGTCTGCACCTTTAGCCTTGATGAGATTGTGATATTTATGTTCTCTTGTAACATAAACTTCTCTTAGCTGATCATGAACAACCAACCGAGAAAATATGTTTTGGATTTGCACGACAGATATTGAAGTAATATAGCAGAAGGTTGTGTAGAAAACAAAAAAGAGACATTATGTTATTTATGATCTCTCTAACGGCTGGCCAACTTTCCTCTCTTATTGGAACACCTATTAGTATGTTTTCTCCCGAGGACACTTCTCTCAAATGACTCCTCTCTTAATATCTCTTTTCTCTGCTTCAAAATATCAAGTTTACACGATATTTTTTTTCCTTTTATGTCACATTAATTCATTCTTCAAAATAAAAAAAAAAAAGAAAAGTGGTAACAGGAAAAAACTTTACTCTAAAATCTGATTTGTACTTTTGTTGAAAGCAGACACTTTATGGACTCCCAGTGCATTTTTACACAATAGATGGATAATATACAGTGGCCTAGAAAGCAAAGAAAATATCTGCCTTTGTCGACAGTGAAATAACAGGACCTTTCTTTTAGTTTATGTGCTTCCAGATTCAGTCTCCCACTTAGAATGGCTCAGTCTATTCCTGATTTACCAGATCCATCGACATCCACTATACCATCCTGGCACCACAAAAGTTTTAAAATGACGGTGAATATAACTTAAACCATATTATTTTATATTGTTTAAGAATGGAACTAAGAAGCTGAACGTTGATTTACACTGACAGGTCCTATACCCTTCACACATGGAGAGAGTAACAAGCAGCACATCAGAACATTTTGAAACATATGTTAAACCTTTCTCAAGAGTAACTGCTGGTAAGAGTGCAGCATGCCCAAACTAAGTACTGGCAACTTTTGGTAAATGTTTTATAATTCAAGCTGGATTTTGTTTGTGTGCTTTCCCTCTACTAGTGTATCCAGTCTTGCTAGCCACTTTTTCATTCAACTTCACTTCTTCTAAATGATCTGCCATCTCTGCTGCATACTGCTCAATTATTAAATCATTCATTATATATCTTTCAGTCTTACAGAGAACAATCACATTTTCAGAACTAATAAGTTTGAATCTCATCTTTGCAGTTTAAGAATACTAGTTTTCTGCTGTTTGAAATAAAGGAGCAATGCATCAAATTTGTTTTATGGTACTTGGAAATGTAAATTTGCTGCTCTACAAAGGACTGGGAAAAGTCAAACCCCATGCGAAAAGATTCCCGACACAATTTCTGCCACACACAACAGATGATGGTAGCCAATGCATAAGGTGGTTGGAGAGCACAGAAATGAACACTGCATAAGTAATCACTCAGATCAGAAGCACACGTTGGAAAGATATGGTGGTTTTATTTTGTTTGGGTATTATTTCTAATTTAAATTAATATATATATTTATGAAGTCTTTGTACAGATATTACTAAGCATAGTTAAGGAAAAAAGACCTCAAGATCTGATCTTGAGGCTTGTTTTTTGCAGCAGTTGCAATACAAAAAGATTAATCCCAGGTTTTATAATTAATATATATTAATAATAATATTTTATATATAAAATAATTAATGAAATACTAAAGAAACTACCTAAAAGATGTACTGCCACTGAACACACCGTTTGAAGTGTGAATAGCCAACCTACTAGTAGTGAAAATTACAGGCAATATAAAAATAGCTTTTAGCATTTTATAATGCTAAGTGTGTTGCACAATATAAATACAATGCCCCAGTGGAAAAATTTGCAACAGCCAGAACTGTTGCCACAGTAAGTATTACCAAATGGTGAAGAACACTGGAGAGACTCATGATGTCTGAATTACAGTAGAAAGTACAGCCAGGAAATGCCTTAAACTACTTATCCAGTGTAAGGCTGGGCAAGAAGCTGTAAAAGTTTTAAATGTATGTGTGTGCCTGAATAAAGTCTCTAGACTCACTCTCCAAGTGTGCTAAGTCCTTTCACACTTCCACTGACTTCCACATGAACAGGAGGCTCTCAGCCCCTGAGGAACTGCATTGACATTGCCATGACTGAGCTCATGCATACAAATTAACAATGAGCATTTGGACATCCTAAAGTGGTTTAATTGGATTTAATGGGACAACCTAAGGATCTAGGTCTAATTCATTAAATAAGGATTGATTTCCAAGTGAAATTATCATGCTAGAAGTAAGAAACCTGTCAAAGAAGAGGTTTACCTAAACCAATATGAGGCCTACAACAAAACAGCAGTTGGCAATAAAGCACTAGAACACCTGGTTCCTGTTCCTTGAATGTAAGGAATGTAAGGCTGTTCCTTGGATAAAGCAATGCCTGCTCCTTTTTTTTTTAACTGACAAAATAAAATATAGTAGTAAGGATTTAAAAATCACTTATATTGATTAAACAATTGTGGCAATTCTGAGCTATTATTATTCATTTAGTTCATAAATTTTAGTGCAGTTCTGCTGAGTCACACAAATGGAAAACCTGGCCAACTGGGTGGATATATGACTCAATTAGTATACTGAGACAAAACATCCTGTTATGTTTCTGCAACATAGCTTAGCTTATTGATTTGAATACATGGATTGTGCAATTCAGATAGGAGAAACAAAGACAGCAGTATTACTTGGGACAGCACACAGGCACAAGGGGCAGTAGGTAAATGGCCTGAAAGACTAATTTACAAGAGAGACATGCCTCGAACTATGCCTACTTAAAAGAACACTAATGTCACCTACAGAAGTCTGAAAAAAACACCTTTAGTCATTTTATACCTATTCTACCTTTATTAGAAATGTCTGTTTTTAAATGGGCAGCCTGGAACAACAACATCAACACACAAATATATCCATCAATGAATTAGATCCCACTTGGATACATACGGTCCTACATAGTGAACTTCATACATTATTTATGTATATATACAGCTAACAGACTTGTTATACTGTATGATCACACAAAAGGGGAATCTTCATCATCACTGACAGTGTTCATGTGCAGAAAGGAAATACTGCTTCTTTCTCTTTGATTAGCCTGTGAAATTTGTCCTCATTCCTTTAAAAGGAGTGACGGTCATCTCCTAGCAGGTGGCAGAAACTGCACATTTCTTTGGGAAGTGCAGCAGCCTCAGTTACTGCATGCCAAAGACAGGGAAAGGCTAAGAGGGAACGAGAACACACCTGCATCCTGCAGCTCAAAGAGACCCTGAATGGTTGCTAAGAGCATCAAAGGGCTGTGAGCAGAACAACAGGAGATACTGCCAAGGACCAATAACCACAGCAGTGAGGAGATGACTGAAAGCAAAGATCATCCTGCAAGGTCACAGGGAGAAGAAGGTCACTCATTTATAAATCTTGTATTCCCATTCTGCTTCCTCTGGCCACTTGGAGTTTTCTATTGCTTTTATTAATTATTCCAGTTCATAGCCTAAGAGAAGCCTAGCTTTTTGAACTTCAAAGCCATTTGGATCCTCTTTGGAAAGCTTTTTATAAGGAAAAGGTTCAGGCTCCACTGCCTCAAAGCTCTGGCAGTTTTGGGATCTCTCACAGCTTTCAGTTCTCAATGAAAGCTTAATAGAAAGTACACTTTTCCACAAGGAAGATAATGTCTTTTACAAACTATAGAATAGAACCATTGGCAAGTACAACATAAAGGGCTCACTTGAGTATGTACTGTATCTCCTACAGATTTGATTTACTCAGCCTTGTGATTCTCCATTCATGTATCTACTCTCAAAAAGAAAAGAGGTGCAGTAGTATCGATGATACAAAAAGTCCAGGCAAAGGAAGCATAGCAAGTGTGTCAGCTAAACCAGCTGTGAAGCACTGAAGCTGGAGTCCAAGCTGGGATAACTAATAACACGCTACCTTTAAATACAGACACCCGTAACTGTGCCAGCAATCCGTGAAGTTGCACAGCTAGAACTGTACTTTACTGCCTCAGATGCAGCTTTCTGATATGAATTTTCATTTGCAGTATTTGGCCTTTACCCTCATGCTTTTCATTTGGAAGCAAGTCAAGCTGAGACCATTTGAAGTGTACCCAATAAAAGTCTCCATAGCTAGCATTAATCTCCAAATAAATACTTTTTTAAAAAAATCAATTTTCTAAAGAATATTACTATGATCAAAGAGTTCAGGTTCGTCATCAGCTTTAGATGGTAGGGATTATCACCATAAATCTTGAGTGAATTGTATTACTGTGATGCTTATTTGACAACTCTTCTTACCATCCACCAGTGTAAAATGTCCTGCAAATACAAAGCAGTATCTAAGAATGCTGCACATGTGCAATTCTATGCTCTTGGAAGCCGTCAATTTAATACGAACATACTGGAAAGGATAACAGAAAGTAGAGAAGAAAAATATCCTTTCAAAATCAAATTCTCTTGATCTCAGTAAAGAAAATTTCCTGTCAGCTTAATGCTGTAGAAAACAGAAGATTTGGTCCACTGTTTTAAAGATTACTTATTTGAAAAAAAAGGAAGTAAAGCAATTTCCTAGTACTGGGGTTTGAGACTTTCAAAGCAGATATAGCTATACTTATTCTATGAAGGAAGATGAGCAGACAAGACCCCATGCCCAAACTTTAAAAAAGCAAAGTATTTGACTAAAGAAAGATTCTCTATGAAAACGAAATAGAATATTTGTATAAATGAATATTAAAAACATTCAAACTGTATAATACTATGGATTGGTGACTGACATATTGGTAGAAAAAAAAATTATCAATAGTTTTCTGACTTTACTAATAAGAAACTTCTCATTTAAGTTCAAAACTTTGAAGAGTCTTTTCCAAAAATATTCATGATTTACTCTTCTACATTAGCTGTACAATTTGGGAATGAAATTGATGAAAATTAACTTTTACAGATTTCTGGGATTTTCTCCAGAAACTGAACAGGTATTTCAAAGTTTTATACTGGGGATGAACATGAATTTACTCTGCCTCTAATTGTACAGAGTCATTTCGAGTCAGGAAGACAGTGGCATTCAATTTTGTTCACCTACAAAAAGACAGAACCTTCACAGCTCTTGGTGCTACTGGTCAACAACAGGAGCAGTGGTGACAGCTACAACATCCCCAACCATATGGCAAAACTCAGCTCATTTCCATGAAAGGCCAATGTTCTATACTGTCATAGGATCATAAAGAGACACAAAGCTCCTGTGACTAATTTTTCTACTTTTTTAAAATTTTATACTTTTTTTCCTTAAAGACTAAATATTGCTTCAACAGATGACAGAAAATATGGCAGAGTTTTCATTTACTGTTAGTGGTTCTGCTGGCTGTGAATGTGATCTGAATTGGTAGATTTGCAAAATGGATGACAAGCAGTTTTCCTGAGTTGACAGTGGTTGTACAAAGCAATTGGTCTGTTAAAGCATAAAGTTAAATTACTGGAAGATCTGTGGATATTTCTTCCCACTTTTATGTAATAATCTGTCTAGATTTCCTCATGCCAATCTATGCACACTACATCAATAACAATAAAGGTTTTGCCCCTGCACATCTTTCAATTTGCAAATCTTGAAAAATATCACATTTTATTAGGCAGAGAAACCATAAGGCGAAACTCCCTCTTTTTTTCTGAATTTATAAGCTTTCAATGCAATAGCAGAGAAACCATAAGGCGAAATTCCCTCTTTTCTCTGAATTTATAAGCTTTCAATACAATAGACACCATAAAGCTTTAAGCTTTTTATCTCCAAAATCTTATAAATAGAGAACATATTCTGCTTGTTTATTACAAATTCTCTAAGCATTGGGACCAATGATGTGAATCACATATAAGGAATGGTGGATGTGTGGTTCTTCAGAAGATACAGATGCACTTGTTTAGCAAACTTCTGAATGGAAAAGTCTGGGTATTTCTGTATAATTCAGCAGTGTCTTATTGAGAAATGCAAAGTCCTCAAGTGGATGTATAGGTATTGATTGCTGCCATAAGAAAACTATATTGTAATACTATACAGTTTTTACAAAGCCCCTTTAGCGGGTTAATATGTCAAAGTAATGTATAACATAATTTAAAAGAATTATAAATCCTTGAAGCATACCAAGCAAGAAAATAATTAAATAATATTTTACTAAAGGGATATTATTTTTGATGGGTATTGAATTCTCCAACTCTTCAGTGAAAATCTTTGGTGCAGAATTGCAAGTTCAAAAATAATACAGTCCTTGACATCAGCAAGTGTCTTTAGAAATTACAGATGGTACTTACTTTCTATTTTGCATATACCAAGCACCTGCAACTGTATTATGTGGGTTCTTTTCAGTCCCATTAGAAAATTATAGAGACCAAGTCCGGTATCACACAAACCATAGCACTTAGTATCAAACTCAGAACCTTGTATTCAAAAGCACCAGCATCTTGATAATCAAGTTCCTGATTCTCACAAGGGCCCTTGTGCTCAATTCAAATCAGCTCCATTTACTGGTCTGAATCCTGCAAAAAACCGAGGGCAAACCCATGTTTTGGCACAGAGCTGTAGATACTGGCTGAAGGCTTCTGGAGAATCACGTTTGGAGTGCAAATACAAAGGTATCCAAAACTCTGTTAAGAGTGGTTATGTCTTCTAGATAAAATGGACAGTGCTGCATAGTAAGTGCTACTGATTATGTTATGTGCCTGCAGTGTGTGGCTTGTTCTCATACGGATAACTTAAAGACTAATAGACACGGTGTGAACAACAGACCAACAGAAGTCCCAAGAAAACTTTGAAGGCAAGAGGGGATAATAAATGAAGAGTTTCATATTGATGTGCTTTTGCTTCAAGTCTTCTAAAGTGCATATTCAATATTTTTGAGACTGCATCCTCACAGTATGCTGTAGTTTACACCATAACTTCAAATGCTATGCAAATCTGTGTCAACATCTTTACTAAAATCTTGCTAGCAAAAAATATTCTGTGTATCTAATCTGTTAATTGTGCTCACCATACAATTTTCTGCCATTATGTTTTCATAATTTAAATAAATTATGAAAAAAATATATATTTCTAATGGTATCTGCTTTTAAACATGTTCTCCAGCACTGAAGGTGTTAGCAAGTAAATTCGATTCCATTAAAGTGAATGGAAAGGTGTGAATACCGATCTAATAACATTTGAAACTTTTTTTAGCTTTTTCTTACTTCTAGAATTGTCAATGTAATCTTAAAAGCTTTTATAGTTTCTAATGCAATGATATGTTCTTCATCACTACTGTAGCAAAGAAAAAAATTCTAAAGGTGGAATTTCCTTTCCTGATTGTTATGATGACATCCATACAATATATTTCCAGTCACCACACAGGCAAAACTCAAAATAATTGATGGCGTCTTCAGTGTATTAGTTTTCACTTCTGTTTGTTTTTTTTTCCTCCCCAGAGCAAACACCTATTCAATGAAACTTTTGAGCTTTTCTTACTATTTATGTTAATTATACAGACTATTATAATGTTCTTGAAGAACTTGCTGGAAGTCACAGCTGGAACAAGATGGAAAAGAAGTAATTGTCGTTCCTCCAAATAGAGGTAGAAAGAGACAAAAGAGCCAGGAAAGAAGAGCCAGTATAAACAAAGTTTACAGAAAAACAATGCAAGCTAAGTGAAGAGCTTGTTGTATTGTATACTTGCTATAAAAAATAAGGGAGCAAAGGGAGAATTCTGACTGAATACACAGTTGCAGACTGCTTTTTAAACTGTTTATTTATGTCATTCAAGAAGAAACTCAAAACAACCTGAATCACTGTGAAGACTAGGATTTTAACTGAAAGGCTTCCCTATGTTAAAAGCTATGGAGCTGGTTATATAGGAAAGAATTTTGCCTATCTATGTCTAAAGAATAGTTATTGGAAGAGTTAAATGGACTCTTCCAGTTCATCAACAGCTACAGGTATTGCTGGCTACCCAAAGGGTGAGTCATAAAGGGAAATAGCCATACAAATGTTTTCACTGTATTTTACCCTTTTGTTTTACAATCTCCTCGATGTATTTGATGAACTCACACCTTCCTCAAAAAAGAAATAATGAATTCTGGTAAAAATCATAAATTCTAATAACTCAAATAATGATTTTTTTTCTTTACTTACTAAACAGAACAATGTTTTGAAACTTAATATCTAAATAAATTGTGGCAAAAAAAGCACAGACTTCTGTAAAAACCAAACAAATTTTCTGAATTAAAATATGGAAGAAGGCTATTTCAGCACTCCAATTTTTAGCTACTTTAAACTGATGTTTTATTAGGCTCCAGAAATACATGTTTTTCATGGCTTTAATGCATTATAATTATTGTTCCTATCCAGCAAGGTGCTGGAGGCTTATTCTGTTTCCAAAACTAACGCAGCTGGTAGGCAAAATCGCTCTGTCTGCATAAGTGTGTATGTAATGATCATAGCAAAGCAGAAGGGAGCTCTATAAAGGTATTAGGGAAAGAACATTTTAAAATAAGTGCCTAAAGCTTCCTTAAGAAATTATTGTGAATTCAGAATTAGAATGCATGGTATGCACATAGACCAAAACTGGAATCTCCCTTTTTGAAAACTTTCAGGTATTGGAAAATCCACACCCAGAACAAAGCAAATCTGTGCAGTATGAATTTCCTCAGTAGCTGGTCAAACATGTGAGTGTTTGGAGTCCTCTCTCTAATTAGAAAATGAAAGTTCCAGCTAGGTGACACCTTAACTTTAATAAAACAAAACACTATAAAGCAGCAGGAATAAGCTTTCACAAGAGAAAGATAGGGTTAGGTTTCCTCCTGTTTCACAGAACTACAATTTGACAAATGAACTCTAATGATATCCCTGGAAAAAATCCATGGAGGAGAAGAAAATCAACATGGACACGGGGATTTGCCTTTCATTTTTTCAGTGCAGGACAAAGGAAGGGTAGTTGGGAAAGCGGTCTGTGTGTTTATAACCTGAATAGAACCTGTCTGTGTATATAACCTGAACAGAAGACTTGAGCAAAGAGCCCTGTCAGTCTGGCTTCCTCCAGGGGCACGACATTCATTTACATAGAAGATAACTCCTGAGACTGCATAATGTGCTAACATGTATAAATTTTTTCCCTGCCAGTGGAAGATTTGACTGTACTATTATTATGAACTAATCTTCTTCATTCATTTTACAGGTTGTAAAGACAAGCAAAAAGTGGATTTTTAAAGTGTTAAATATTTCATTGAAAAGGATTTTGACAATGCATTAACATATCTATTTCTTTACGTAAGCCAAACTTGTAAGGAACCTAATGAATTGCTTTTATGTCATCACCAATATAACAGCTGAGGTGCCTACACAGCATGTATCTTTAACAGAAAAAAAAATGCCGTCCCTAAAGACTGTACAAGTCTATGAAGCTGTTTCTCAATATATTCTAGAAAAAAAATTGATCTAGTTCCAACAGTTTTCTGCTGTCTGAGGGATCCATGATATGGATCTGAAAGCATATAGCTGACTCAAACAGAATTCATGATTGCATATGCTCAAATTTTTTAAATGTTGAGTAAGACTGTATGAAGTATACTTTTAAGCATAAGATGAAGAGTTGCTTTATCTTTCCCTTATTTTTGCAGTTTCTCTCAAGCACAGTAAGATGTCAACTCAATGCAAGAAAAAGAATCATCTGAGAAAAATTCCTCAGGTGGCATGCCACTGCTTAGTACCTGATAGATTTCTATGGGAATTATTTATCTCCCAAAAAATTCAACAGTTAGAATCGCAGAATCATTTAGGTTGGAACAGACCTTTAAGATCATTAAGTCCAACCATAAACCTGACACTGCAAGTCCACCACTAAACCATGGAGCCTAAGTCACTAACTGTGATTCCCAAGTTCTTTTAAATACCTCCAGGGATGTTGACTCAACCACTCTCCTGGGCAGCCTGTTTCAATACTGGACAACCCTTTCTGTGAAGAAATTTTTCCTAAAATCTGTATCTCCCATGGTGAAACTTGAGGCCGTTTCCTCTTGTCCTGTTGCTTGTTATTTATAGAAACTGATACATACCTTCTTTAAGGAAGAAAAAGGCAAACAGTCACATTGCATTATTTTATGGAGCCTTTCATCTGGAATCAGTGTCTATCCTTTAATGTCAGAATAAGTCAACAATTCTAAACTAACAAGTAAAGAGGATATGTGGCTAATTTAGGTTTGTCTTAATTGTGCTTCCTACATAATCTAAGTACATCTTTTTTCTGTGCACAAGACTAACTGCACTTCAGCAGATCAGAATTCCTATTGATTTAAGTGGGAAGGGAAAAAACAGCTATACTCTGCTAAAGCTGCAGCACTCTGTCTACCAATAATGATTTTATTCTCAGTTTAGGAGACAGAATGTCTATTTGTCTACTGAGAAAATTCTACAAGACAACAATATCCACTTTTCACCAAAATATTAATTAGGCTTCTAGTGTCTAACTGTAATCCCACAGCATAATCAATGGATTATTTCCCAATGCTTCATTGTATGCTTCAAGCATGTAATAGCGTATCAAGATCTATAGCCCTCTAAAAACTTGCTTACTTTTCTTTGAGATTAAACTCACTCATATCATGATAGATCCAGTTGCCATGGGGAACCAGAACATTTCACTTATATTTAAAAAAACCCCAAATTCTATCTCTACAAACATGCCTTTTTTTCAGATTGTTCAGATTGTTTGGGAGAAGGTCTTCAGTTTAATACTGTGTCTACTAACACAATATGTCTTTTTTTTCATGGCCCATTTCTTCCTTCCAAGTTGAACATGAATGCAAAAGTCTGGTTCCATTTCCAAGCTGCACGAGATATCATGAGCATTAACTCCTTTTCACTCTGCATTACAGTGCTTGTATTGGTGTAAATTGCCTTCATAGAGGTGTATGAAAGAGTATATCATTACTATGGCTTTAAGCTTCGTTTCACTTTCCATTTTGTATTATTTTTTTCTTATGCTCTACAATTTACTATTGTATATTTGTTAGTCTGGTAACAGCCTTGATGATACACAATTAGTAGACAGTTAGTATATATAATTTTTTTCTATATATTGCTTTTCATTCCAAAATGTGTCCTTCAGTTGAAAATCTACTGAAAAACACAATTCTATTATTAAAATGCAATTATTCCTATGGCATAAATTATGACTATAACTAAAATACCCTCGCACCCATTTGGGGGAAAAAAAAGAAGTTCTCCAATCCTCTGAGACCTTGAGGTGTGATATTTACAACACCATACAGTTAGGTTTCTTTAGCATTCTTGTTATTTTCTAATTATTAACAGTGGAAATTTTCTTCTGAATTTTAGACTCCTCTCTTTCATTCTCTGAAATTTTCTATTTTCCTTCTGTTCTTCTGTTGTTGAAGTACATAAGTGTGCTTTGCTTCCTAATGCTTTCCAATTAGCAAAGCATTTACTGAGCTTTCACAGTCAATACGCTGTGATGGCAGAACCAGCTTCTGAAGATTTAAAAAGTTGAGACTATCACTATTCAAATAACTCAGGAGAAAGGGTAAAATATTTAATCACCAGCTAGCTTAACACTTTTCATACATATTGAAAACAATTTTGCAACTGGCAAGAGACCACTAAGTTAAGCTTAATTCCATCGAAGCCAGCCACTATGACTGTATAAGAGGAATGTCTCACATAACTAAGTTGATAGAACTCTTTGAAGATAATGCTGCTGTGATAGATAAGAGTGACGTGGACGGTATGCATTTTTCAAGAAGCATTTGATAAGGCTACACATCAAAGATAATTGGTTATTTTAAGGAAATCTGACACAGAATAGAACATATTTTAGAGAACACTGGAAAGTGCATAGTTCCATGAAGACACAAAAATTTTTGTCTTGATAACTGTAAACTGTAAGACAAACATAAGTCTGTTAGTAGCACAGACACCACACTGGACATATGAGAACACAAAAGCATCAACCCATGCAAATTAGTACAGTGAAATTCTGCTACATTGAAAAATATGGGTGTATATATTTATATCCTAAAATTTTAGTCAAGAAATTCATCCTTTTCTGGACCATTACTGTGAATAGAAAGGAATCAACCTTTTCAGCTTTATGCCAGTGCTTCTATGAAAAATAGTGTATATGGAGGTATTAACTGTGAAGTTGTGCCTCCATCTTTTTTTAACTGGAAATAAGAGATCACTTGTCTGCTGATTTTTTTATTTGCTTTCTTTGTTTGCTTTCCTCCTTTTGAAGAAGCTGAGTTAAGATAATTAGGCTAGAACTGAGATTTATTTGATTTTAGAATAATCTTTATAGAAAATCAGAGAATTTTTAAAATGCCTTTGAGTAAACTGTATAAAGCATTATGAAAACATACCAGGATGACAATTCCTGCAGTGCAGTGAGAGAGATTAGATGTTTTGCATGTTCTCTGAGCTATGAATTACAATATTCAGAGCGGGTCTATCTTCTCTGAAACCAAGTACTCCTAATATCTTAAGATCTAGCACCAGTTGGCTCATAACTTCATATTCTCAGCATATATTTACTCCAAAGCTGGTGAGTCTATCATTCCTTCAGAGCAAAAATATGCAAACATGCAGGGTCAGTTCAGTATTCAGAAAGTGTCATCAACGTTTAGTAATTATTACAGTGCTGTTTAGGAATGATTAATAAAAATGCCATTTATTCATAAACATTAGAAAACCTAAACATAGCCTTTCTGCTTTTGATGAATATTGAAAAGTTAATAGTTTTTCTTCACTTAAACTCATATGACTAGTTTTTATATCTAACCTCTGAAATTGCTTCATAATAAGCTCTCAGTAATGACAGATTCCACTGATTTACTGTCTAGAATATCCATTGACTGAACTCATGATGATGAAGCAATTGTATTCCCAGCAGCATCTATGCTTATACAGCATATGCAGTAATACATATTTAGTTTCATTTTATTTAAAACCTTCTTCTGAATTATTTTGCCTACTTTCCATATGTCTGTATTTTTACAAGAAATCTGGAAGTATTAAATTTATATGCTTAGTTTATCTACTGATCTCATTAATCAGCCTTTGACTACATGCTAGCAATCTCTCTTGGATACACTTGGTTTATGTGTGTCATAGACATCATCTTTATTTGGGGTTGTTTAAAGAATATTTTACAATTATGTTATTTTAAAGCTATGCCCTGGTTATACCAGGTGCTGTAATCAAATGCTGATAAGGTTGGAATGACACACAACAAATGTCCAGATAAAAAGTCATTTACCAATCATTATGTTCCAGGGGTCTTCTACTTCTGTTTTTGCACCAATATAGTATAAAAATTCTAAAGACTAGACCAGCAAGGACATACTTAAACAGCAGGGAGAGCATGAAAAGAATGAACTCTTCATCTTATGCTTATAAGTATACTTCATACAGTCTTGATAGCTTTGACAGCTTTTACTGTTCTTTCAAGTTTCTGCCATATGACTGTTTTTGAAGCATTTGAAGCATCTGCTTTTTAGCAAAATATGCTAAAAAGCATTGGAAAACCTCCTCCATGTTCAAGCTTCCCACTCTTACAGATAAATCCTATTTTTTCATGGCTAGAATGAGCTCTTTTTTTTTTTTTTTTTGTTTCCATAGACCTTTTTATCTTAAAAAGTCCATTTATAAAGGAACCAGTGGAAAATGTCCACCTGAAGAAAATTAGCTTTGCAATTTAGGAAAAAAATGAAAGCTACTGAGGGTGTGGGAAAGCAAAATTTTTTCTATTACAGACTTCAAACATACTGTATAACAGCTTAAAAAAACCTTGTCTGGTTGTGGCAACCATAACTAAAAGGTCATATAAAGATACTCCTCAGAAAAGCCACAAGACAATATGGTCTTGTTTGTTAGTCTATTGTCTTTACTCACCTCACCTACTTTGGTAAAGTTCAGAAGTTTCAGTAAGATGCAAGTTACCCCAATATAAACAGGAGAAATTACAGTCTAGAGAAATGAAGCTTGTTATGACATGGCAGTCCTTGCCATCGTGCCCTTGCATCTTCAGCATGAAGTTTAGCATTTGCTTAGACCCAAGAACAACATTTAAACTCCAGGCCTTTAGTATTTAATTGTAATCCCAGTTGGAGTCAGTACTTCCATATTGGCATGCAATAGCTTATAGGACATAGCCATCATAAGCTGTTGCTCAGTGATTCCATACGACAGACTCAAAACAAATGTGTTCTCACACAAAAACATTATATTCAAAGTTATATTTTACTAGATGTATTCACAGAATTCATTTCTGATAATTTGATATAATTCAATCATTTTAGGTGTTTGGCTTTATAAAGCAGCTCAAAATTCATTTTCCTGCCTTTCCTGATTTCAATCAGGAAACAAGCTTTTCAGAATGTTTTTGAATGAGTCAGAATACATCTGACATTAATACATGTACACCTGCAAAGATAAACACACAAAAATATCAAGATCACTTCCTTGTGATCTCATATATATTATTCAAGTAATTAATCAGTCAGACAAGACATACATGAAAAGAACTTCTATTATAAACACTGGCAACAGCACAGTGACAGTAAAATTACATTCAGGAAAACAGGATGAACACAACTATCATAACTTGTGCAGTGAAAGAGATAAATCGAACATAAAAATATACTCATGTCCCTAAAAATTAAACTAAAGCAATACTTGTAGTTGAAGAGAGTGCCTCAACTTTAAATCTTAAAGATTCAAGAAATCTTAAATTCTAGTTTCCAGAGATTTCCATCTAATAAGATCCTTACATATCTTTGCCACTCTAAATTGCTGTCAGAAAACAACACTCATTTTCCTTATGTCTGAGATCAGGAGAGGAATAACATTCAATGGATTTTTTTTTTCTTGTTTGTAATTAACTCGCACCTTACCTCTCCATTCAGAAAGTTTTGGACATTGCCATGAGTATTTTGGTTATTGCAGTTATCAAGAATATTCATCTCTTAGAGAGTTTCAGTTCTTTACACCTAACTTTGAACATTGCCATACAATGGAAGCTGGAAATATTCCCTCTCTCTACAGTCATTGGAGAGAGACAGAGGTAAATCTCTCTGAGACAGTAAAAGTTGCTACTACCTCTGCCACCTTAAGCAAAACTCTGAAAGTTACCTGCAGTAAATATTGGCTAATCTCTGTCTTCACACTATTGTGTAAATAGGATTATCTTAAATTCTTATTCAAATAATAATAATTAAAAAAAAAAATCTGTTGAATAAAGTAGTTTACAGACAGCAATCAAACTCCCTCACAGATCCCTGGATTATGATATAATGGCTGAAAGCCATTCACATATGTGAAGTAATATTCAGCACTACTCTGGTGAAAACATTGGCAACCTCTAAAACACACACAGAAGTAAAAGAAATCATGCTGGATATTTATCCTTTGAATTATATATAGCCCTGTAGAATGACGTGAGCCTGTCAATTACAGTAACAAAACCTGTTGGATGTTTTTTGTAATAGATGGTGGAGAAAGAGGTTATTGTTATGATAATAGATGTGATTCTGAATAGATTTCCACAGCAAAACATATTACAAGTGGGCACCAGAGGACAGTCAAAGTCTTCACCCATTTATAGATGTTAAAATTGTATAAATTATATACTGTGTTTGTCTTAATGCTTTTCTCTAGTTATCATCATGGATCATGATGGGGTTAAATTCCTGGGTCATAAGCCACACTTGAAGGCTTTTGCCCTAGATATTCATAAATATACATACATCCATATGTACTTCCAAGTGAGAATGAGCACTCCAGCCCCTTGGTGCAAGATGTATTACTGATTAAAGGATGGTAATATAGTCAATTTCTAACAAAGCTGCTACGACTATCTCCATTCCAAATTGTTCTGAAACAAAGGAGGTACGCTGCTGAAGTACAAAATTACACAGTACTTAATTTCAGTCTTGTTAGTTAGTTGGTTTAGAATGGCATTGAATTCAACTGAGTATCCTGGACCCACTGAACCCACTCAGAGAGCACTTTGAAAGAGAACAATTTGAACTCTCTTTTCAAAGGCACAGAGAGGTAACCAAAGCATCAGGTTCAGGTTTTTCCTCCTACCTAATTTCCACTAATTCCAGTCTGGTGTGAGTTTTTTAAGGAGAGTATTGATCCAGATTTAAAGAATAGAGTAACAACAAAAATGATAATATTATTTCTTCGCTGTGCCTCTCTTTGTTTTGTAAACAATACAGTGTTCTGCAGTTTAAAAATTAATAACTCTCCCTCTGTTATACTCTTCTCAGAATATCAACTGACAAGATAAGAGGCAATGGGCACAAATCAAAATACAGAAAATCCCACTTAAAATTTAGAAAAAACTTTTTTCACTGTGAAACTGGAAAAATTTTGGATTAATTCCCCAGAGAGTTTGTGCAGTCTCCATTCTTGGTGACACACAAAACCCAACTGACATGGACAGTGTCACGGGCAACCAGATTTCAGCTGGTGGGCTCTGACTGGAAAATCTCCAGGGATGTCTTCCAAACTCAGCTATTTCTGTTATTCTATGAAATAATTCTACCTAAAGGCATCTGCTAAACATGCACTTTCAGCATAAAAGCTCAAATCATGACTGCATTCCCAGAATAAAACTGAGCAGCTAGGAGCTCAAAGACACCTTTGACACTGGAGGTCAGTACAGTATTTCTTGCCTGATAATCTTAGACTTTATTCTTGGCCAAAGCTGGTGTTACCACTAAATTCCCACAGCAAATGTTGACATGAAAAAAATTCCCATTTAGGCAACCTCTTTAAATAAATATAGTAATAATATAACAATCTGATCTCCAGTGCCTATTTTCTTTTTAAGATGGTTATTAAATGAAGGTTCAGTTTCCCTCTTCTCTTGGCTGATCCTTCACTTCCTGAATGTCACCTGGAGTGAGGTAAATGGCTAGTTTTTCAAACAACCCAGTTTGGCACAGAGTTCAGAGGCCACTGCATGGTCAGTACTGAGAAATGTGTCTCAGTACTGATTTGTTATTCCATTTATGGAATGCTAAACTAATAGTGAATAAGATATTTTTCCATCAGAATATTTTTCTGATGCTGCACTACACAGTTTACCTCTGCAGATGCAGTTTGCGGTTTTGTCTAGCCTACCTGAGAATGACTAGACACACTGAAGGGGAAGCAAACTATCCCAAAACTCGACTCCTTCCTAATTCCAGTCAACAAATACTGCTTCACTGATCCAAACCAAGAGCAGATATACCTTCACCATAGTTGATCACCGGTGTCGTAAGAGAAATAAGAAGCAGAGCTTCTTTCAGATCCATCCCTCCCTTGCCCATTAGTTCAGTTTACAGTGCCAATCACTTTCCTGACCATGTATAGCTCACAAGAGCTCATGAGAGCACCAGATGTGAGGAAAATTCCCTTTCCTTAAATCTTGAATGGCCAAAAAACTAAGAATATATGTTTGCCATTAATCATTTAATATTGATAGGTAAGTTAGACTGTCCAAAATACATAAAATAACCATACTTTTCCTAAAATCTGGAAGTCATTTGCTATCTAAATGCACAAACACTCTTGGATACATGAAATTTCTTGTTTAAAACACTTATCATTTCATTTGCTGGGAAATTTGGCAAAACTTGTCTCAAATTTTGTGCCAAAACAGCTTCTTCCTTGACTTCAGAAACAATTATCTGTAAAAATAAAAACTACTAATAAAATTTTTAAGAGGTAATAAACAGTTTTAAGTATTTCTTGCTTCCCCTTCTATTTTAAATTATTTCAAGGAAAAAGTCCTATAACCAGGAAGAAAAGAAGTCTCAATGGTGGAAGCCCAAAGGCCGAAGAACTGCCAGACAGGAAACCACCTGTGAGATTCATTTTGAACAATGCACAAGAACACATCTGAATGTGAGAACGAGAAGAAAAATCTAGCGAGGATTGGACACTTCTAATATACTTTGTTATACAGCAATATATAAATAATATATCTGGAAATGAAAATGAATGTATTACAGAGACCTGATTTTATTTACATGTACATGTGGCACTTAGGGACATGGTTTAGAGGTAGACCTGGCTGTGTTAGGCCAATAGTTGGCCTCAATGAACTTAAAGGTAATTTCTAACCTAAATGATTATGATTCTCTTTTTATCTGAGTTCATAGCAGTGATGAAAAGTAAGAGGATGAAGTTCACATCGGAACTTTGTGCATTTCTATCCGTTGGCCTACACGCAGAGCGTCCTTGACGAAAAAGGTACTACCAGGGAAAGAAGGGCCACCTCAGGAGAAGGAGGCATTCCCTAGAGGGATATAAATAATTGTGGAAGATAGAGGACGTTTCTGGTTGATTTTTTTTCTTTGTTTGGTGTTTTGCATGGAGCACCTCAAATGTAGGAACATAGTAAAAAACAATGCCTTTCTTTCTCGATTCTACTCAGCATTTAAACATTTCTACTTTAGGTGAAGTGTCATCTACTGTGCCTTCTGCAGGGCAGACATGGGGAGCAGCTACTGGGGCTGTCCTCTGCTATCTTAGATCACTTTCTAAGAGGAAAAGGGTTTGCCTTCAGTTCTTTTCCCCACTCTCATGCATATTTATCTATTTTCTGGACCTAGGGACAATGGAGGAATACACACTGTGCAGAAATAGCAAAAATTAGGCATCTAGGAATGTTTAATGCAAGGGACACTGCTGGGGCACAACCCAAGAGAAGGGAAAAGGACAGCATTTGGCCAAAACAGGTATTATGCAATCATAAAGTCTTTAGTATTTCCAGTTACCAGCAGAACTGTTGGCAAAACTCAAGTCAAAGAGTCCTTAAATTGCTGACACCATTTTGTTCCCATACAATCTGATCCAGCTGGGTGAATACTGTGGTGAATGAGTTGTTGAGGCATTACCAAGACTTGTCCTGTTTAAGTCAGAAGTATTCCCTGTCTAGAAAGGATAGTTCAAGAATATAGCAAAGCTAATGGTAGCACATGATAGAAGACTGCCTTTGTTGTTTATTACCCCATCTTGCTATTAGTTGGCTAGATTCAACCTGTTTGCACACTTGACTAAATCCTCAAATAAGCAGTGTCAAAGGCAGCTTTTCTTCCTGAAGTGCTGCCATGCATAGCTTTATCAATGCCAGCCTGAATTTCTTCATGACACTCTATGTCTTACATCTATTGTGAAGTGAAGCTGGTGGAACACAACTGGTAAATGATGTACTAATGCCAACACATCGATTCCTATGGATTGCTGCTAGTTTCTAAGTAAATGGCTAATTTTTACCTATGGTGTTTTTAGCAATCTGGATTGTTCCCTACTTCTCTTCTGTTGTATTAGCAATGAGAAAAGGCATCTAACTTTGAGAAAATGCCCAAACTCTATTTTCTCCATTTCGATGTAGAATCTATTTTAAACATTTCTTTTCCTTCTAGTTTCATACTAAACTAAACTGTATCAGCTTAAAAGGGTTCCCTTACTGTTCAAAGCATCCACAGAAGAGAAAGAACAAGAACATACACCAGGTACTGGGAAGAATATAATTATAATTAATTCCTTGGTTGAATATTTTGTTCTGGTGATGGAATTATGATTAAATAGCCATATTAATTATTTATTTAAGAATTTGTTTAAAATATAGGTCATGGTTTCCAAATTTCTGAGAAAAATGCTTTCTATTAATCTATACAGAACAAAATAAAGACTGCTAGATTTATCAGCTGTCCAGTCTGTTCTAAAGCATAATTTCTATCTTGCCTTTTATTTCTCTTGAGACACCTCAAAGCTGAAAATTGCACAGGTTCCTTGGTATGCCAAATTCCCATTCACCCTCATACATGTCCAAGGCCTTTTGGATATTTGAAGAAATTCTGATATCAGAGTATCTGACTGATGTAGTAGCACCCCTGCCACCTTCAGGGGTCTGCACCAGCAGCTGCTGGCTGCCTGCTTGCCAGGCTGTATTTTCATTCCCTTCGTTCTTCAGCAAG
Source organism: Callaeas wilsoni (assembly GCA_013398955.1). Classification (NCBI taxonomy): domain Eukaryota; kingdom Metazoa; phylum Chordata; class Aves; order Passeriformes; family Callaeidae; genus Callaeas; species Callaeas wilsoni. Next base: position 119,025 of record VWPU01001216.1, on the reverse strand, counting down.
CTCTCCCTGTCTACCCCTCACAGCTCTTGTTGCTCAGCCATCTCCATCTTCTTGTTTGCCTCAATCCCACCATCGCATCCACTAAACAACTGGGGTTTCTTCTTTCCCAAGTTTCCTTTCCTACAAAAGACTGCCCTTCTTAATATCTAGGTTTATGCACAATTCAGAACAATTCTGAAAGTGATGTCATGCTCTTTTCTCTAACAGGAAGAGCAGAGTCTGATCCTATGAAGTCTGGTGGGAGCTTCTGGTTTAATTCACTGGCTTTAGATTCAGAGCATAGTTAGGCCATTTGATGCTAAATTCTCAGGATGTGTCTGAATAAAAATAGTACAAATACTGTGGCATTCAAGCTCTTCATCCATAATATATTCATCTTGAAGTGCACAGCTGCCATGCATATATTTATGTAACTGCTATCTGTAGAAATATTTAAGGATTCAGTTCAACTCTGAAAAGAAATATTTAGAAAAGTTAAGGAAGGCTAAGTGGTGAGCACAAGCAAGAGGGATAGTCATTAGACGTACGTGTCTTCAGAAGGCAGCAAATCACTAACATTTTCACCTGAATCACTGAAGATGTATAACATAGCTAGAAAATGTACAGAGAGGAACAAGGATGGCCAGACATTTGGAGAAGTGAGGAATCTAAGCAGACCGCAACTTTTCAGTTAATAAGTAGACAGCTTAAGGTGGCAACGATAAAAATTCACTTTTCACAGTTGAAACACTTGAGGCAATCCATAAAATAGTCAAACACAAGGCTTAAACCAAAGACAATGCAATTAATTTATAGAACTATTTCCAGCACGTTTTTGAAATCAATAGTTTAAACATGTTAAAAAACAAGACTGGATAAAATCATTAACAATTGAGACATCAGCAGCTTTTAAACACAGTATGACCTCCAGCCTGAGACAACCAGACACAACAGAAGCTGGATATGGATCAGACAGGAAGGTGGCAGCATTCCCTACAAACCCCATCTCCTGTATTCTTTTTCACTATCAGCTACTGAAAGCTTTTGTCTCTCCCATTTTGGCAGCTATCATGCACTTGCCCTACAGTGTTCCCAACCTTCGCAAATAAAAATGCTGCACGTAACCTGGTCTATATATGCACTAAGTGCCGAGGGCTACAGGAACATCTCGGCCTCCCTGCTCTGCCCGGCTGGTACAGCTATGCAGAACCCCCTTACACTTGCCTCTACTTTTTCCAGATTTCCTCTTCCTTCCTTTCTAAACTTAATTGTGCAAAGTCTTTGATGCAACAATACAAGCACAGTCGTATTAATCACCAATATTTTTATTCTGTTGCATCTCTGGCAGGCTTTTGGCAGTACAGCAACAAACATCCCAGTAATAAATGAGCTTTTAGGGGCACCAAGCTTTAGTATTCAGCAGCTGGCATGTGGTCTCTGATCAAAACTTAACTTATACAACCCCTGCATAGGCAGCACACCAAATAACAATAACAGCAACAACACTAATAAACAATGTAAGACACTGCTCTGACCTCAAGTTAAGAACACAGGTCAACTATCTTCCTAACTATACCAAAATCTATTACTTCAGGGGCTCTGTTCCTAAGCTACACTAACACACTTCTGAATTGCAGTGAGGTAAGTAAGTAGGAGCACAATGCCCATTAAAGCTCCATAAACAATTAACTTTTGCATCTGAGCTCTACAACAAAACAACCTGTCTGCTGCCGTGGGATGTTGTTTCACTTCATGTAGGTCATTGGTGAGGTAATAGACAGTTTTACCCAGCAACAGCAGAAAAGTAGCAAAATCCCAGCACAACACATCCTTTGATAGGTTTAATAAAAATACAGATCAAATTTATAGCAGAAGAAATTTTTAAAAACAACAATTACCTCACTTAAATGTATTTCAAATGTTTGTAAAGTATACAGAATTTTACTGCTAAAAATACCCCAACAAAACATACATTCAATGTAAAAAAATGCCTTAAACTTACCTCTTAGTTTACACTGATTTAATATATTTTTTCTTCTACTTTTCAACTTTCCTTGCATCTTGGGAATATAGTGGTTTTCTCCACCCGTTTCCTTCCTCTCACCTCCTCCCCCTCCAATCTGGCCTCCTTTCCTTCCTTGGAGGTTTTTAAGCTTTAATTTGAGAGTGTAAAGCTGAAAAATATTTGATACAATTTTTTTTTTTAATTAGAGAATTGAGCTCCTCACCATGGTTGAAGCATTTCTGGGAACAGCACCAAAAAGCTGGAAGCTACTGCACTGAGTAGCCACAGCATATCTCTTAAAATCATCACTCATTTATTTTTCCCAGACAACTAATGTTTCAGCATTTTACTTACAGACATGACTGCAGTTTAGGAAACTAGAAATGAGTCCGAGTCTCTTTGTTCAATTTTGGAACGTGAAAACTAGATTCCCAAATTCCAGCGTGGGCCCATCTCCAGCTGGAACAGGAACAAGACTCACCAAGTGGGATTTGACAATATATGAGCTGAGGCTTAAGTTAGTCACATTTTAAATGAGCTCAGAAGGGTATTGATGATTATATGTTCCAACTGGAGGAGGTAGTTGTCAGTCTGCCTGCAGCATGCATGTCACCACACCGGGGAAGGGGAAATATTTTAAAGCTTGTGTGGGATTGGGCTTGCTGAATGGAGCACTTGGGAAGTCTCCTCTCCTATAATTTGGATATTGTTGGGGAAGGGGGGAAAAAAGTATAGGTTAGATGTAATCTTTAGGCACTCTGCAACATGGATTCACACTGAGGCGTGTTGGAGAGACTTGGCATTTCTATATGCAAGTGGAAGCCTACAGCCTGTTTTAGGTTTCCGTTAATTGGCGCTAAATTGTGCTTTACAGCCTGTATGTATATATTTTTTAATATTGATTTAGTATGGCTAGAGGTTGCTTTCATCTAACAAAGAACATTTTCCTGATACGATATCAAATTTGTTGTAATGCTAAATAAGTCATATCTTTTCTAAATGCTTACACATTTCAGATATGTGGATACCAGTAGTCCTCCTCTCCATTGCTTTTCTGTTCATTCATTTCAGTCTTTCCTTTTACATTACATACATCCTGCTTGAACAACAGCAAATTGCTCCTACAATCCATTTATTTGTGTGAAACTCAGCAATTACATGTCTACTCTTTTACACAATCTATCTGCACATTCTTTCAAAGACAGTATTTCCGTTTTAGAGATTATACTGACTACAAACTGGACCTTTCACAACCAGAAAATAAAATTTTTTACTGTAGTTGAATGTGTATATTTCTGTGTATTTAATTAATATGTATTAGGCATATAAAATCAGTTCTGAGCTAGTTTATCGCAGATGCATTAGCTTCTCATTTTTCTCAATCAGAATATGATACATTGATAACTCCTCCTGCTCATATTTCTAACCTCTAAGTATTGTTTATTTTCTGTTTCCTGCTGTTTATATCATCTGCTGACTTCATTAACATGCTGTTCACTTGCTTTCTTTAATACTATTAATGAAACTGTTAAATAAGGCTGAAATAGAGACCAATCATTGTAGCAGCACATCGGACAACTGGAATGTGTCATCAGCCAAGCTTTCTGCAGCAAAGTCTAAAAGCCCATTTGTCAAAATCATTCCTTTTAATTGGTTTCACTAAGTTATTATTTTTTCAATTGACTGATGTTTAATTGTGGCATTACCAGAAAGCCATTTGTTAAACCTTGGCATAGAAAACCTGACTGCTTATGTATTTGCTTTTGTCTAAACCAAACCTACTGGAAAGTTCGTATTTGCTTCAAAATGGGTTTTGAACTACTTACTACAGTTCTCCTTTCTATTTACCTCTTCATACTCACTATTTCGTACCATAGTTTACCCTTTCAGATTTGAGATCCTTGAATTAACTCCTTGCAATTGATAAAACAGTTAGTTTGCTTTAAGGCTGTGAAGAAGGGTATGTGATAACAAACAAATAATATTAAATAGAAGATAATATTATTTACATAGACACACATAGTGGGAATATATATGAATGCACCACAGACACAAACAATTCCAAATACATTTCCAGCATAACTAAGGGAATCATGAGAGGTGTCTGTTAAACATCAAAAAACATAAACAGAGAAGGAAAATACCTATATTACCTGCATTGTTACTGGTGACCTGCAAACACACTAACTGAGAATAAATCAGGCTAGAAGTGAGAAGGTAAATAACAACCATCAGGAATGTGAGCCTTCAGATAAGTCTTCCAGTACATGTAGCCAAGGCAACAAACCTTATGCCTTTAATACAAAGCTGGCTTGGTTCACAGAAGGAGTTGTCAAGTGGTTGCTTGAAAAGGCAGCGTACCCATCCCTGATCTCAGACGTGATGGCCCTATCTGCCTTCCAGCTCTGCGAGCACGACTGCGAATACCAACAATTCTTTACCCCTAACTTTGTCTTTGAAATAACTGATTCACATTTTCTTCATACTGAAAGTCCGGAATAAATACTGCTTGGTTTTTATGAACTTCAACTGCCTTATGAAATCTAAAAATAAGAAAATGCAATTATTAATCTTCATTACTAAGAAGACATGAGCTGCTGAATTTTTAAGCGTCAAAGTTCTGGCCTCTAAAAAATTAGTTTTCAGTCAGTACACATGGGGGAAAGCTTCACAAGCAAGCGCACTCTTGAAAACAGTGGATTCTGGCACTGTCCAAGGTCTTTGTTGAAAAGCTCAAGTTCACTACTCCTAACATACAGCAGCTACATCAGGGTTTTGTGCCTCCCCAGTCATATCAACACAGACCTGGGAAAAATGGATATAATCTAGACCAAGGGAACATACCCTTGACATTTGTTCTTCTTTTGGGGCCAAAAAGCATGGAGATCTCTCATGGCTTAGAAAAGACGGAAAATATTTGAATTCAGGTCCCCAGAACTATTTTGAATCTGAGAAGTGACAGAGCTGATAGAAAAGGACAATCAGGCATTTTTATAATCATAGTATTTTGAGTATATAGGTCATTTCATTCTGAGGTTTTCATCTCAGAAAACACTTCTGGACATTAAAAAATTTCAGCATATGTGTTATACAAAAAAACCACTCTCAATTAAAAAGGCTATCAAAAGATTTGCTCATGGATATGTATTTGATTTCATGGAATGAAACATTCTTGATCCTCCTTGGAGAATTCTCCTCTAATTTTTTAACTCTTATGGGTGGAAGAAGGAGCTTTGGTGAAAGTTATTTAACCCTTATAGTGTATTATTTACATAGACTACTTGAAGAAAACTAACAGGGCTGTTACTCTAGGTACAATCTTTTTTATTTGGCTGAATAGTTCTTGGCCTTTTCAAAGTACACGATTCATTGTTTTCATCAGCCTATGATCATAACGATACAAAGAAAAGTCACAGTAATTATAGAGCAGTCTTCATAAGAGCTATATTTAATAAGCTATGTTCATCCCTGTTCCAACTCCACTAGCTTCTGTCAAAAGCAAGGATATATTTAACCATTATGTGCTAGCTTGCATAGCTACAATTATTATCCTTGAGAAAGCAGTAATGCTTTGGCCCTTTTAGAGGTTAAACCTTACTTTCTGTCTTTTAATAAAAATACTGAACAGTTGAAATAAATTGAGAGCGCAATAAATGTTCATAGATGTCAAATAAAGCATTCTTTCTGAAATCATGTCTATAAAAGGCTCAATTGTATTTTTACCTTTTCAGCTTGACAACAAAAACGGTGATGAAAGGAAAACATACATATATCTGTATATATGCATGTATTAGCTTAAATTGAAAAATACTGGTAAGAAACATTAGTCAGAAGTGTATCACCAAAATCTTTTACTTTTCATTGGATTATTAGTTGTTTAAGTACAATTAATGACTACTATTAATTTCAGAAGTCTTTAAGAAAACCTCAACTCTTTGTCTAGAGGAGATCAAAATGAACATATGAGGCAGCAGGAGGATACAGTCTGCTGAGCAGAACAAAGAAAAAATGAGAAAAAAGTTGCTCAGGCTACATCTTAGCACACAAACTGAGCATCAGATGTAATCTGTTGCCATCACCAGGTGGTTTACATAAACATTTATCTGTTATGAGGCCTCTACAAATGCTATTTTGAATTGTTACTGGAAATTTATTTCAGCATAAAATGAGCTAATAATAAAAAAAAAAAACCCTCAGGCCACCAGCACCAGCCTGGTTCTATTTTACCTGTTCAATTTAACCAGGGGAAAATAATTGCGACTACCTTGCAGGAAGAATAGGCTTATTATTGACTTCAAAGGGCTCACTAACAGCAGCATACAACTTCTGGCATCATTTCAGTCTCACTGGTTCCTGATAATTAAAAATACTGTTTACTTCATAGTACATTTTTAATTAATAAACAAAATAATTTATATAGCTTCTTTCTTTGGCTGTTTGCTAGCACGTGTTCTGCGACACAATTGTTTACGTCCCACTGCCCTGAAGAGGAATCCTTGTGCTCACAGCGGAGGAACAATATGGCTCAGAGAATCAGATCTACAGAACCATCCTGCAACAACTGATCATTCAGGGTGGGAGAGATAAGGGGTGAAATTCACATAAAAATTATGAGGAGGGCCAAAAATATATAAGGTAATATTAATATAATTCATTAATATCAGATAATATTAATAGAATTCAAAGAACAAAACATCATATTTAATGTCCATTCCAGAACTCCACACATCCTTCCTATTTTTAAAAAGCATGAGGTATAAAATCCTTCCATCTCGTCTACTGCATACAAGATATCTATCTTCCCACACTGCCATCCAATACAGCTCAGAATTCTGGTCTTATAAGCCTCAGTATAAAATGTGCTGTTCTGTAAATTAAACTTCAAAAGCATACATTGTGTTTATAGGCTGGCTCACAGTCACAGGGATTTATATGTGCCTGTGCATGTATATGCAAGTGCATGAGACAAGAGTACTGAACCTATTGATTAATTTCTAATTAAAAGAGAAGACATTGAAACACTGGGAAAATTCTGAAGCAACCTTGTATTGTGATATGCAGAAGAATGCAAGCTACAGTTCATTGGTGTCTCCATAGAAACAAGACATATTGGAGGGTGTAAGACATTGTCAGAGGACTAAAAAATTTCAGCTTCAGCAGAAAACAGAAAAGCACCTGAGGGATTTTTTTTAACCAGGAAAACAAAATTAATTATTCATTTCTTATATGGGTAGCATCCATTTTTAGGTGAGTTACTTAACATACATCAGGATTAATTTATGGAGTGGCTAATCCTATGATTTTCTAATCCATAAAATCTGTAGAAAACGCATCGTTACACTTCTAAGTATAATGCCAAAGAGGAATATAAGTAGGCTCTCAATGAATAATTGAAGCTCTATTCAATGTGCTGTTAATTCTTGGTAATATTTTCACACTTGCTTTAGACAGTGCATATGCATTCATATGAATATTGACTCATAAGCAGAACCTCTTCTTGGCCTGTGTAAAAGGTGTCCCCAGGAGAATTAAAGGCAGTGGGGAGACATTGCTTCAAGACACTGTGCTGTAAACCTGCTCAGCATCCCTCCTACTTCAAATGAACAGAGACTCAAAGTGTGCAGCTGCAGCAACTATTTTTAAGAAGTTGAGCCCACACACAGGATGGATTAAAAAAGGCTCATCTCCATATGCTAAACCTGAAGCTATAGGCAGAGATTTTTTCTTATGTGACCAAGGGACGTATGCCAGCTGGTAGCTTCATAGGCTGGGCTACTGTTGCCTGATTTTATGCCCTGAACTGGCTACTGAAGCCTCAGTGACAGACTTCCCACCTCAGAACCAACCCCAAGCCCCCTCAGCTCTTTTCCTGAAGATAGATATTCCTTATCCATGGAGGTGCCCAGTACTGAGGGTACCTCTTACCTCCTTTTCTAGTGAAACAAAAATGCTGAGGAAATGATCAGTTTCCCCATCAAGTCCTTTCTGCTCCATTTCCTCAAAAGAGAAGAAAGCCTGTCATGCTGCTTTCGTGGCCTGGGGTACAAATGAGGTATTTATGCTACACGAGGGAACTGAAGTTAAGAACTGCCATTAACTTTGGGCTGGAGGTCCCTGCAGTTTTAGGAGCCTCTCTTAGGGCTATATGAAGACAGTGCATGTTAGACATCAAAAGAAAAGGTCCTTCACGAATAGCCAGGCCTGGTTACATCGTGTGCCATGATATCATGGTGATGGCCCAACCCTTCCACAACAACTAACCACTTTAAGGAAGATGAGGATTAAGGAAATGGATGATAACTATAAGATTTCACAGCTGCAAACAAGACTTAAGGGCTCTAAAGAGATGTCTCAGTGAGTGGGAAGGAAAGAAAAGGTTAAAGTGAACAGAATTATCGAGAGGCTTTTTAGTGTGCATGTCACACATAACCAAGTTCTGTACAGAGCACCCATATTAGTAAAAAAATCAGAGGTCTCACTGAAGACTAAGTATTATGCATATTTTTTATTAGGTATGATCTTCATAATAAATATCCCAGTATTAGAGCTCTGCCAGAGAATGAGACTCATTCTCTAGCTTTCAGCAGACTTGCATCTAGATGCATCTAAGATCAGAGACAATTATTCAATCAATAAAGCATGGCATCTTGCAGTCAATTGTCAAAATTGACACAAAATAGAAGAATGGCACTATGAGTGATTATGACATGTTTATGTCCGGCTGTGCTTTGTAGCATATGTGAAAAGATGGAAATTCAGAGAAGGATGAACTAATATGCACTCATTCACACTACAGTTTCTCCAATCTGTACACCAGAGCTGAAAGCAGTGAACTTGCACTCAGTCCCTTCTATCACAAATGCAAAGTGCTGCCTGTACAGAAAAAGTTAAAATTGATGGGTACACATGGAAAAAGAAATTCTTTTAAAAGAGATACAGACGATGATGAAAAATAGCTGACACTGCTATTGTTTTTTTAAGGAGGATAAGAATTAAAAAGACAGAATTATTTTTGGTCTTATGAAGATTGTGATGGCCCTCCAACTGACTTTTGGACTTTGGATAAACAGTAATACTATCCAATACCTTTGCTTATATGTGCCATTCTTGTCCATATCATCAGTCTCAAGTGATGCTAAGGCCATTTCTCACACAAGTAAAATCTACTCCAGGAATAAGAGATGCCAACAAAAACATGTTTTTGTGAAGGACATAATACTAGGCTGTTCCTTTAGTGAATATCTTAAACTCTTCTATGTTGCATTTAAAGGAAAAGACAAAAGAGTTGTGTAATCTCAAGTAGTCTAGTTCCACATCCTTCACTGCAATCACAACTTTGTGCCTCCTGAATCCTTATAGACACTGATGCAAAATGAGGAAAGGATACAATAGTTTGAAGTCTCTTTTCCCCTTTCCTGCACCCGCTATCCATTTCCCAAAGAAGGCACTGAGAAAAGGCACTGACGTTTTTCACTATTGTGCTACTTATTAATAAAAGTCAGACTGAAGGGACAGTGAGAACACTCAGAAAGGAAGAGTGCACCACAACACCTGATACACAGTTGCTGATGTATACACCATGATCATATATTACTGCAAATTCAGATTAAATTAGATGGAATGGTGTCGACATATCTCAGGAGAAAAATTAGCTATAGCTTACACAATAAAGTTTTTATTATCTGTCAAGCATGCTTGACACTTATTTTTACAAATTATGATACTTTATAGGAGGCTATGCAAACACTGACTAAATGCTTTATTCATTGTTTATAGGTGATATTAGATCTAAAGCACATACCTGCATCATGCAGTGATGGAACTTCAGCATGGTTTTGATATTAGTAAAACATACTGAGTTTGCAGTAATGACTCTTGCAAGTTGTTTGGTCCCAGGAGTATGTTAGACATATTGCAGTGGGGTCACAGATGGATGTTCCTAATTGCAGTTCCAGGAACAGTGAGATCAAAGATCTCTGCCAGATCTTCTGTCCCTATAGATGCACACAGACCTAAATTTTCCAGAGATTCAATTTATCTGGGTAGCCAAGGCTGTCTGAGTCAGCACAGGATATATGAAGTTTTAGGATGATTACTAGAGAAAACACATTGGCCATGCTGGCTGTCTTAGAATTTTGTCACACACAGTTATCAGAGGTCCAGAAAAAATCATGAATAACTGTTATGAAAGATGGAAGACTACTGCAGAGTGTCCATCATTCAGGTCAGTGGTTATGGCTGTAGTGCAAGACTGGTGAGTAATGTGTTTAATTTCATACTTTGCCAAAGGCCTCTTCAGGGACATGGAGGAAATGACAGTCTCTGCTTAATTCTCCAAATAAGGATAATGATCTATCCTCACTTCAGAGATGTGCTCAGATGTCTGAGGCAGGTTGCTATAGAGTGCAACAGGTTCACATTACTTTCCTTCTATATGTACATATACATAGAAACATATATGTGCATATATTTTCTTCAATGGATAACATCAAGGACACAGTGAATTTAGATGAACATTGCAAGTTCACTCGCTTTCCTAAAATTTGTGGGTAACACATCTTACTTGGAAGGAGAGAGGATTTTGTAAATATAAAAGTTTTACAGTATATTTCTTGAATCCATCCCAGACAACCTAATGCAATATCCTTCCCATAGTTATTTTACACTTTGGCATATACAATCTTGATTGTGAGCATATTTAAGTGAGTTTGTTTGGGGTTTTGAACATTACATATATATGTAATGCAAGTTCCTTTGAACAACTTTACTACTTTCCATAATTAAAATAAAATAAAGCAGAAAAGGAACACATTAATTTTCCTGCCAGAGTTGCATTTATCCCTAAGCACTTTGAGCAAGGCACAGCGATGCACAATATGTTGCACAGTAATTCTGCCTGAGTAAAGCTCCTGATATTAAAGAATAACCATGCATCCAAGAGACAGTCAGCCTTAGGCGCAGACAGATTGACACAGCGTGGTGCAACATTTTTGTCCAGAACCTGGAAATGCCTGCTTGTGAAACTTTGGCAAGAGTTAGTCTGCACCATATGCATCTCCTTGTAAGTTTAATTGTCTGTATACAAGCTATTAGTCTACCTTCAGGAGTTACTTTTCTTAACATCTTCCTCCTTCATTGCAGTATTATGGCTAAACGAATATTCTTAAGTTAAATAAATAAAAGCCAATCCATGGTAGTTTGAGGGTTTTGGCCAAGCTTGAAGCCAGATCTAATGAATAAGACCAATCAATCAATCAATAAATAAGTGTTTGGTTCTAAATCAGTACTGATATTCCACAGGCAGAATTGCTTAAGGCAGAGGTTCCTTTAGCGTGCACCACAGCTCTCCAACATCTTGATCTCCTGCCATCACTGCACCTTACTGCAGACCTCCTTCACTTGTATTCTTCATTGCTATCTCTTCACATTAGTAAATATTAGAGCTATGCTTGATGAAAAAGGGATATTTTAAAAAACCTACTAAAAAGTTGCACTAAGAAACAGTGGTCAGTCCCACTGAAACGGCATGAGAGATCTGCAGCAAAATCCAAGATTTCTTAGAATTTGAATGCTGATTACCTTGTTAGTAGCAATAATCAAAAGAGCCTTATATAGATAAATCAAGATACCTACAAGGAAAAGGCATATACTGAAAACAGGCACAATGTATTTTACATTTCCACCTTGCATTTCAGTGCCACAGCATAATGAATCACTGTGAATAGCATGGTGATGGCTTCTTTAGAAGGCATGTCTGTATGCCTGCTAAAAAGGATGAGCACTCCATACTGTGTCCTGTGTGAGTCTATTCAGAAAATTTAAATGTATTACAAACTGCACAGACTATACATATCACTTGCATGTATTGTCTACATTATTGTCATCAGGATACTCCCAAGATAACAGAAGTGCATTTTTTCTTGGTGTTTAACTTCTTTTTGGTATTATACAATTTTCTTGGATATTTACTTTGTACTCGGTTTCACAAAAATCATCATTTTAATCAGCTCACTGTCCATTCTCACGTCTATGAGGCTACATGAGGCTACATGTAAACTTTTGTGAACTTACACTGGTGTCACTGCCAGAAGACATCTGAAAAACATGCAACTGCATGCTTCTGCCATTGCCATGGGACCTCTTTGAAGATGTGAGCCAATATGCTCTCTGTAGATGCACTATGCAGGAAGGAATTCGGCACTGCTATCAAGTTGAAGTTACATGGAATGTAATCTACACCAATGTGTAGAGGAGCAATCCACATTCAAGAACATGGTCAAACCTCCACTTGCAAAGGAGCTGCGCTGCCTGGTGCTCCCTTCCGAGGGGAGCTCCTGGAGGACAAGACGCCGTGCAGTGCCATGCAAGCAGTCGCACCAGCTGTCTGCCAGTGAGGCATTTCTCCTCCACCGGAAAGCTGCTCCCCATGAGCGACAGGGGCTGGTCCCCTCTCTTAGCACTAAGGGAAGAATCTCATCCACTCTTGGTGGGCTGAGATGAGGGCACAGAGACACACAGGCTGCTCTGCTGCCCATTTGCTCGGATTTCTGCTGTGCTGGATGCTGTACAACCTCTCATGGGCCGGACCATATCAAAGATGGACAAAAAGAAGGCATGAATCTTATTGCTTCTACAAATATATTTTTCCCTGCATTTAAATGTTCTTGAAATAGTTAATCCACACCGTCAAACTTGAGGACTTTTCTCTAAAGTAATACTTTAAAAAGCATTTACATTAACTGAAACACTATGAAATTTATCAAAATACAGTTATTTTGGAATACTTCACAAGAAACTGAGTTTCTTCCCCTGGAAATTTTCATTGACACTCTTAAAAATAAGTGTAATATAGTCTCCAAAAGAGACAGAATAAAATAGATTAGGTTTTAAACAGAAGAAATTTGGGACAACTTTGAAATTTCAGATCAAGGTGTCATTTTTTAGGCATGTCTGCCCTACACTCCATCCTTCTCATAAGAAAAGGCAGGATCCTACTGTCCAAAAGCTTACATGATGCAATCTTCTTGTAGTTCCCCTACACATCACATCTGCACCCCATTCACGTGACCCAGGACTTTTTAAACTGCTGCTCCATACATAATCAGATAAACTACAAACTTGCTGTTTTAAGCATTCCAAGGAAAAAAGCACTGTACAAGGTGTGAGTGCCCAGGCCCTGGCAGCAGTGGGGGCTCTGTGAGGGGAGGCCGGCGCTGCCCCAGCCGGACGCAGCCGCTTCCATCCGGATCCAACCGCCCACCGCAGGGCGCACCTCAGGGACAGCTTGTGTAAAGAAGGGCAAAAACGCTGCACAAAAGGTGCTGAGGAAAAAATTGGTGAGATAAACCTTCAAAAAACCCCCGAACCAACCCCGTGGCATGAAGATGAGAGCAGAGAGGAGGAAGTGCTCCAGGCACGAAAGCAGAAATTCCCCAGCAACCTGTGGAGAGGGCCGTGGTGGAGCAGCCACACTGCAGCCTGCGAAGACCCCATGCATAGGCAAGCTGGTCACGAAGGGTTACAGCCCATGGAAGGACACGTCAGGGAAGATGTGTGTTGAGGAGCAGCGGAGAGAAGCTTTTATGGATGGACACCAAGCTCTATTCCCCATCGCCTGGGGCAGCAGAGGCCAAGGAGTCAGATATAAAGGAGTAAAATTGAGCCTGGGAAGAAGGAGAGGCCAGGGGATAGGACTTGTTTTCATTTTTCTTTGCTTTTCACTATCCAAACTTATTTTAAATTGGCAATAATTTAAGTTAATTTCCCCAGGCTGAGTCTGTTTTGCCCATGATGGCAATTGGTAAGTGACCTCCCTGTTTTATCTCATTCCTTAAACTATTTCCTACCTCATCCTACTGGAGCAAGGGAATGAGAGGGTGGCTGGGTGGGGGTCTGGCAGCCAACCTAGGTCAACCCAGCACGAGGACTGAAATCAGAAATACACACTCTTCCAGAAATTAAATCATCCCATCAGATATTTTGTGAATGAAATAAAAAGCACTGCTTTGAGTAAATACAGAAATAAATCATAGTTGAAAATGTTTGTATTTATGGTGAACATTAGAGGTTAACAGGTGAATGTTTAGCAGTTTTTTATAACGACAGTATTCCAAAAAATTAATAAATAGCTCAGTGCTGCTCCTTTCTCTTGCTGCAGGCTGAAAACAGGGAAAGCCTACCTCTAGCTGAAGTTATCTCGCAAAATTTTCATACAACATAGAGAAATGGATTCCAACATTTTGCCAAGACAACTTATTTTGGTATCAGAAGAGGCACGTTTAACCCCTGCAGTACATCAGTGGCAAGTGGAAGAAGAACTCCATGAGCAGAGTACATGGCAAATAGGCCATTTTATGTGAAAAAGCAATCTAGATCAAGCTAACTCAGGGAAATCAAATCAACTCTCCAGACTAAGGTTTAGTTTACAGAGATGTAAACTTGGAATAATTTAAACTAGTGCCTTAGCGGTTCAAGAGATAACCTGCTTCATATAAATGCTAAATCACTAACTCCTTCAACAGACTAGATCTCATATTTTATGAGAACATGATATATAAATATATTCTTATTAATCTACATGAATCAAAATTGTCTTGCTGAAAATAAGAATCTTTCAACTCTCAGTTCAGATTTATGCTAAGTTCTTGGGCAAGAAGCTTACTTTTTTTCCTTCCTCAAAAGCATATGCTGTTATATCTTACTACTACATTAGACCTGTCTGATTTCTTTTATTCTTTTAACATACTAAGCTCTTCATTTAATGTTGCCATTACCAGTGAAACACTACTTTTTGTTTTATTCTTGTTCTAACAGAGAGAAAAGAAAGCTATAAAAAAGCTATAAAAAAGTCCTAAGAAAAAGTCTCCAGCTGATGCAATATTGCTATAATTCTAATTTTTCCAGGTTCCTTTTGATGCATAAAATGTGTGAGGAAAACCAAGTCAGTTTTGGAGAAGGTCTTTTAAAACTTTCATTGAGCATTCTCATTAATGTTGTGTGTAGCCTGGTTTTGAACTTTTGAAAAAAAGCTAACAGTTTCTCTTGGCATCTTAGTTTACTCCATAACCTCATTAATATAATTTTTAATAGATACTTCTCACAAGTCAGTAGGAGCCAAGGTTTTAGCTTTAACTGGCAATGGGTTGAGCAGAAAGAACCATGTTTATGTCTTCTAGGTCTACATCGGGGTAATTTTACATCCAGTTTTGTCTACTAGTAAGTATCCCATTGATTTGAATAAGAGGACCTATATAATTTTGCTAAAAACAAATGAAAAGCACACAAACTTAATTTTGAAACCAACCTGTAAAATACTCAGTTGGATGTCTGAGTCTATTGATTTTGTAGGTTTAGAAAAGGTTTGGCAGATGCCTACTTCCCTTTACTTGGGCACATTTTTATTTTATTCCTGTCTTATACTATACAAGTTCTCTGTAAAAATGTCCTTCATTTAAAGGGAACAGCTGCTAGCACAGTAATCACAGTGTCCCCTTCTGTGTTGGAAACTGTAGTTCAGAATCCTGTTCTCAATTGTTATTTTTCTGTTCATGACACATCATAGCTGTGTGAATAAGAGCACTTAAATTTAAGGATAAAAACATTAATTTATATTCTTTTATTTGGAGGAATCTATTTTTCAATATCCATAATGGTCTTGATCTGTTCACAGATTTCAGTGTCTGAAAAAATTTCAACATCAGCTCTGCCTGAATTCCCGTGGAGCAGGGGCACAGGTGCCATACACACGTGATCAGAAACTGTGCAGTCCTCTAGCCTGAAATTCCATGAAAATCTCATCTTTTCATAACCAGCTGACTACCCCTAATTGGATTCTTAATGGCACACTACCTGGAAATTCAAATGTGGCCTCTTTTGACTTCAGAGTAACCCACTTGAACACAGACAGTTAAACTGACTTGTTAAGACCATTTAACATGAGTGAATACTCTAGAGAGCAAAAAATTATATTACTTCACCCTTAGGGGGTAGGGATAAAAAGATTCATATTGTATTCATAAAATTGGCACTGCTAAAGGAAAAGGACAGCAGCTGATTGCCTCATATCTAACTGTTAATAGAAATCGGAACTGCAATCGGTAAAATAGAAATTGTGCCATTAAATTAGCCTTAAAACAAAAGTCTTTTGAAATACAGTTTTAAATATTTGAGTTAATTTCCAGGCCTGTGTGCTACTTGTGCACAGGATTTGTCCTCTTTTCTTCTCATGCAAATGCAGTAGGGCACATGCAGCACCTCTCAGTCTAGCTGGCTTTGTCAATGCTTCAAAACTAAAATGAAAGTAAGTGTAGAACATGTTAAAGAGCTGCACTTTCAAGAACTTCCTTACAATAGTCTGAAGACAAATCCCACCAGCTGCAGTGTGTCTTCAGTATATTTTCAATTTCAAAACCTTAATTTTTGGAAGCTAATGCAAATCTGCATTCCTCATTAAGTCTTTAAGTCTGCCCACACTTGACTACTGCTTTAATTTTATGTTTTAAATCTAAAGAAATGGAAAATATAGTTGAAGAAGAGATTTGAAAGTGAGCATATTAGTGGCCAGGTTTCCCAAGTGCCTTCCCTGACTTCTGCATGCAGTCATTTTCACCGGACTTATTCAGAGTCTCAGCAAATTGACAGAAGGGAATCAATGGAAATGTCCGCCCTTCTATGAGGATGATTTCCCCTTCCTTAGCATAGAAAGAAACACGTATGAACACCATCAGATGTAATTTCCTGAGTCTTATGTCAGTAGTGCTTCCCAAATATATCAAAGGGGAAACTTCTGCACTTTTATCTCAAAGAACACAGCCTTCTGCTACCTGGCAAAGTATTGCCATCCATGCTTTACAGAGGAATGACTTATAAGGAAACTGTATGACCTATTAACAACCAAAAATGTTTTCAGCAAAGTCACATCTTCACCCTTCACTGAGGTGCCTGAAACACTTATCCTACTCTTTTTTCCCCAAATACCTGTGTCATTTGTTATCGCTGCTAATAGCATGATCACATAAGTGAAATAAAAATATCTGAATCAAAGGGACTCATCTAGCAAAAAGCCAAAATTACTGTTTTGCTTCTTTTCTGAAAAAACACATATTGATCCCCCAGGGGCCTGGCTTGCAAAGCAATGGCATTGCATGAAACGGTAAAGACTGAAGTATTTATGAGCCAGCTAAATTGCAGCCCTATGTGAGAGTTTGGGAGATGCTGTTAATTATTCATGTATAAATTAAGAGTGGAAATTTTAGAATTACTAGTCAACAGTATTATTCACTTCCGAATATCATCACTATACAATCATTATAAGTCCAAAATCCATCTTTTTACTGATTTTGTTATTTAAAATGTAATCAGTCACTGAAAAGGCTTAACTGGGAATTGTGTACCCACATTTAAATGTGTTAGAACCAGAATTTGGACCAGAACAGGTCTGTCGCTAGAGCTCCAGGCTTGGGCACTGATTGTACTGCGTGTCTGGCCGTGGAGCAGGACAATGAGCTGAGTGGGGAAAGGCACCAAGAGGTCTTTAGGGTCCTCCCCCGGCTTTTGTGGCCTGTGCTATCTGGCAGTATCTCAGGGGGGCACACACTGCTTTTTCTGGCTCTCTTACGGAAAGAGTGTGTGTGTGTCTCTGTGTATGTGTGTGTATATGTTTGTGTGCACATGTACAAATGCCTGCTCCTGCTCACACATCACAGCGTTCCTGGGTGAGAACAGGTACAGCAGATGTGAGACCCGAGGAGAACAAGAGAAATCAGAAGTGAATCTCAAGATTACATTGTTATAAATATATATCTGTTCTTGCTTACTGAAGCATAGATGTATCCATAAAGCCCCATGCTCAGATCAGACACAAGCGGTTTTTTTCAAAGCAGTAAGTGTCTAGATAGGAAATCTAGGGAATTCTCTCTGGGGTGCATGGGAAGGATTAGAAGCAGGCACTGACTGCACAACAGGCACATAAAGGATCCATCAAAGTAGTACCACAGCTAGCTTCAAGGGACACCAAACACCAAAGGCTGTGTCGCTGAGCACAGTCGCAGGAAAGGGAGTTTCCCAGGTTAGAAAGCATTTCAAGTTCATACTTGTTTTCATCCAGAATGGACCCAATATTTAGACCAGGAAAACTTACCAAGTTTTTAAATATTTCTTCAGATGTAGATCTGATTTAAGAGGTTCTCATTGGAAGTTAGTCTCCTAGTACCAGATTTTTTCCTAGATCAACCTAGCTATGACCTGGTGTGCTTTAAAATGGAATTATGAAATGGAACATGCTAATAAAATGGAATTACACACGCACAGAAAAAAAAAAAAATTATTTATAAAAAGGCCTGTTCAGCTTGTGTCTGCATGTTTTTGAGAAAGAATGTCTTGTTAAAGCAATGCTTTGGAGTGTGGCCACAGAAAAAGCCAAGTCAGCACAACCAGGCTCACTTCAGGCCCAGAGTGGGAAGGAACAAGTGTCTGTGGCCGGATGTGAACCTCTTCAGATGAATAGTCTAAAGGAATAATGAAATGGTACCACAACTTCAATATGTGGCAGTATGGTTAAAATATGGAGAGACAAATGCTTAGACAGCAGTTCAGAGCAATAGCCCAAATAAATTGTCTAATTGTAAGGTATAATTTAAGCTTTAGCTAAGTCTATGAAAATGTATGCAGACTACATATTTATGAGAAAGATTCCATTGACTCCATATAATCAATAAAATCAAGATTCCCTATGAGATTCAGCTATTTAGCCTGCCAGTCTTTATGACACTATAGTATTATTCCTCTTGGTTTAAGATGTTTTTTCCTTTCAGCTTCTATTATGGCTGCAAAAACAGGAAGAAGCCAAATGATTGCACTGAGGACACAATGAGGCCGAATAGATACAAAATCCTGTCAAACACACAGAGTGAACAGAAAAAATATATTTTTAATTTCTTTTAGTTCTTGCCTGTTACTTCTATCAGCACTTGTACAGAGGGAAGGGAAATAAATCAGGTGAAAGAATAGTTGTCCAGATGACAATACCCCACTTAATGAGCCATTGATAAAATTTATAGGACCAAAAATGCATGAAAAAAGGGATTAAAAATTCATTTCTGCAGAAATTTATAGAACAACGCCTGAGTTCTGTGCCGTCTCCTAGCCATGCAGGTGATGTGAATAGTGAGAGATGTGAGGTTTTGGGGGAGTTTAACCCGGGCTTTTTCTCTAGGAGAGTCAGCACAAAGACAAGCTTTCTAAGAATAAATACCTCTTAGGTGCCTGATTCCGTTAAAAACAAGAACATCTGAATTGGGCCCACTCCTCAAAGCAATGCTCAAAACTCACTTCCCCCTCCAACCCCGCAGCAAAATTTCTGTAGGAGATAACTACCTCCATTTGGGTTTCCTTGTCATCATATAGAGAGGAGCAGCCACAGAGAGGGAGTGTGACTGTGACTGTGTGCTGAAGTCACATCTGATCACCAACACCTGCTTTCCTTTTAGATCCTGGCATTTGAAGTGCAGGCCCCCAGTGGGGTCCTGGCAGCAGGTGCTACTCGGTGCTACATGCGGGCAGGCTACTCCCCGGCAGCACAGCCTGGGGTGCACAGCCCCTGGCTGCCCTAAGCCACACGCTCACCAGCCATGCTATCATTTGGGCCGTGCTGCTGGAATATTTTATCGTGACATGCCTGGCCTGCCCTTGCCCTTCCTCTCTCCGTGGGTGAAGTACACGAGGTCTGGAAGTCCTCTTCCTCTTTGTGAACTGCTGTGAGATTTCTGCCTGCAGGAATAGCACCTGGATCTGACAAGCAAAAAGCAGCCTGATATTTTCTGGCCTCTATTATTAATGGTGCGTTGCCCTTATCATGATCCCAGTTAAGCCAGTAAGTGTTTTGCCATCAGCTTCAGCAGAAGCGTGTTCAAGCCCTGGAAACCAAGGATTTGATGATGGTAGGTCACCTAGAAAATGAACTGAAAATTTTAAAGGATGTTGTTCCTCTTGTATCAAATGTCAGATCGAGTGCTTATAACTGGGAGGACAGACAACAGATTACTATACAGATCAGCTAGAACTTGGACCTAATGACAAAGAATGCATTTTCTCAGAGATCATGGAAAAGTGTTGTCCCTAAACAATTTTTCTGCTTTAGATCACTTTCTTTCGTTTGATGGGCAATGGTCACCTTTAAAGTTTTCACTCTTATACTGCAAATAACTATTGCTACCACAAATACTGCAGTAGCATTTATTATTTGCCTGCCATTTCTCTGAAAATGTTAGTGGCAACTAAGATGCAGTTTCATTCTCCTTCAGTTAAAGAAATCTATGAATTACTATGTGGTTTTCTCTGTGTATCACTGAATGCTCTACTGTGCAGGTTGTCTGACAGCAACAGACTTGTTACCCTATTTGTACCTTGGTAATATACTGCTAAGAGGAATAATAGCTTGCTGCGCAGAACTACTTTGCTGGCATTCATACTGTCCTGTACAATTTTCAGGCTTTAATATCAATTTTGCAAGTGTATCTGTCAAAAACAATTAAATTCTACAACAGATATAAATTGTATTGCACCAATCTATGCAAATCTTTCATTGTTGCAGGTATGAATATTTTATATTACACAATGAGAAACTAAAAGGAATTCAATTTAATTTAGCCATGGGGTCTCCAGTCAAGGATGTGTGGTTTTGTATGTACGCCAGACTTTTTCACTGTTCTCGGGCAGAATTCCTAAAGTATATATAAAAAGAAAAAATGTAATGCCTGTTGTATTCAAAGAAAATGAAGCTGGCACTTATGGACCCTGTGCTACAGAAAACGCTTGTCACTGAACAGAACTTTTTTTTAAAATGAGTGCAAAAAGCTAGCTAATTTCCCTTACTATTCTAGAATAATTTATTAGGATTTTATTTTTGATAGCAATGTGGATCCTATATTCTCTATTTTGTGTTCAGACTTAGCTCCTTTTATACTCACATTAGAGACATCTATCTGGTCTCATTTGTACTACACTCATGAAACTTGAATGTACAGAAGTCCAGTTATTTGTGATTTTCCTTGATGAACTCCAGCACACACTTAAGCTTTTCTCCTTGAAACTAGAACCAAATTATTAACTACATAAATTTATTGCAATGACAAAGCCAAGAGCAAAAAATTAAATATCTAAGATGAAAAATCCCAAGTATATAGATCAAAAAGTTTTCAGAAAAAATATGAATGAGATTTCTAACACATTGGCAATAACAGAATGCCAGAAATAATAAGCAAAATTTATGAAGCATAACTAACATGACGTAATCTATGCCAGGGAGTTCTATGACTCCTCCATATGATAAAGCACAAGTGAAACATTGTATGCTCTGTGCCATGGTCATTTCTCCTTCTGTATATTTTTTTTAATTTTAAGAACTGTATATACCATTTTAAACATAATGGATGGGTTGCTTTTATTTATGTGCCCGTCAGTGTGGTTATTGATCCAACTATGTTGATTATCTTTTCTATTATTTTTAAATTATTTTATTATTTATGACAAGCATCTGGTTTCCTTTAGTGGGAAATTATAATAAATGGAAAACTGGTAAAAAATTATTAATGCATTTTTGGTTTTTTGGAAAACAAAATTTCAAAATAGCAAAAGGGCTAGTAAAGCAGCGACTACACAATTATTTTTTTATTTCTGTTCCCCAAAAGATGCACCTTGCAAACCACTCAATATTTGAGATTTGATCAGCTAAGCTATGTAACAGTTGTATGTCTGAAATACAGTGCATATAATTTGGCCTCTACTCAATATCTGCCACTTTCCTTTAGCTTTCGCTTAATATGCATAAAGGAAATTGGTGAAAATATTTTCATTTTTCTAGATCACTTTAAGAAGCCTTTACAGTAAAAATGCTTCCATGAAACATATTAAGTAAATCACATTGTGTAACTATTTGAACAAAATAGTCTTTATTCTGTGTTTTTTCTTGAAAAAGCAAGCAATAATATCAGGCACAGTACTTCTGTTTAATCTGCTCATGTGTTGAAGCACCTTCACCTGCCTGCTAGTATTTTAAAACAGCATATTTTGTTCAAAAAATGATGCCAGTAGTCGCCAACTTTGCTAAACACACAGATTTTGTATACCTAGCAAAAATATTGTTTGACTGTTTTCATGTTTCAGAAGATACCTTTTAAAGTGTACTGTACTGAGCACTACGTGATCATGTTGGTCACTTGTTGCTAAACAGAAAGGATGTAGTCTGTCTCGAATGACAGGGAAACATGGCAGGTATGGATCCATGAACTAATTATGATCAAATGCAGGAACTGATATTAATGCATGCCTGTAAAATAATCCTGTTGATACTACAGAAATAAAACCTTCAAACTTATCCATAGCAGTGAAAAAGCAATAGAAATTACAACTTGTGAATTGATGACAGCCAGTCTGAACCTTTGTTCTTGTTTTATACAGACCTCTCTTTCTTTTCCTTTGTGGCTTTGTTCCTGCATAAACTTTTAAAGAGAGAGCTATTTTACCTGCACATCAGAAATTTATTGATTTTTTGGATAGGCATATCCAAAACTAGCAGGGCTAATACTCATGGAAAAAAGAACACTCCAAACCTCTACTGTTGAAAAGTTTAGAGCATGAGAGGGAGAAAAATACATACAGAGAATACTTCTCGTATTGAAACATTTCAAGGCATTTGAACACTATTCACTTGCTGCAAAGTTCCCAATTCTAAAACCAGGATTGAATGAATTTTACTAAAGAAGACCCAGTAACCCAGTGATCCCCCAGACCTCTGCTTAAAGGTAGGTTTCTGAAAACCAAAATTCTTATATAAAATCTTAACCCTTACTGTACAATTAATATTAGGTATCAAAAAGAGTGCATACTGTGTGTGTGATCACAGCACTTTTTAAAGCTCATTAGAGAATATTTCTGTTCAATAGCATTTTTTGTTAGCAACATTTTTATAATGTAAAGGCTCCCATCACTGTGCTGCAAATATGTGGGGTTTTTTGCTCTTATCTCATGTAGTGCACTTGATAAGGAGTACTACTGAATCTTCTGCACGCTGCATTACAAAGAAAACTGTCTTTCTGTAAGGCATTTTCTCTCCACTGCTTTCACACGAAATAAGGGCTCTTGTAGCTGAATGTATCTGACTGTATTAATACTCAAATAAAAACTGAAACCCTTCTACTTTATCTGAAGTATAAATTCCTGAAAAGATTCTTGCCTTTCCAGTTGTGTTCACTGTAATAAAGGTTAATATTGAACTGAACTTATCGTATTCTAGCATCACATGTTACGTTCCAAATCTCTGCATGTGATCTATTTTCTTCTTTACTGTTGAAATTAGAGAATAGGTAAAATGATGGCAATATTATTAAAAATATCACGGCAAAAGCATTTTACTTAAAGACATTTCAAACCTATTGCTTTCATGAGTAGGAAAAAAAACATGGTGCAAAGTGCTCGGGAGAGGGAAGGAACTAGCATCTGTTGAAAATTAACTACTTCGACATTAATTAACACATAATTTTCTACCTGATGAGATAGTGGTGTAGAAAGTATAAATTGAAGGCACAAGAGTAAGAAATGAGTCATCTTTGACTTACCGTATCAAAGACTATTGCTGTATTGCAGTCAGCATCCAAACACAGAGCATGAAGCTTCTCACAAATCAGAAAAAATATACAATCAATGAACAAATCAAATTCATTGTAAAAATAAAGGCCAGAGATTAGAGTATGTATCCAAGGGTCTGGTTAGTCACAGCTTTGACTAGCCTGCTACAGAGCTCTGCAAAACAAGTATACTGCAGCAGTGTGGCAAGCATAGGATTGCAATGCATGTCCCATATATTCAAGCATAATAGAAAACATGGTCTGGAGCTTATTCCATGTGGAAGTGGGGTTTGTTTTATGCAGGCAGAAAAAAGAAAGGTTCTTTTCCCACATAATAGAATTAGAAATGAAGATTTTTCTTGATTATTGTACACAATAATTCCCCAGGATATCAATTACATAAAGCAGGTGCCTCTGTCTCCTGTTTCCCAGATAAATGCCTGTAATCTCATTTCACAAATGATCCTATTTAGACAGGAGCCACCTATTGTGATGATATCATTTGCTCTAGTATCCATAAATGGGCAACTTCCTACAAAACGTCATGACTACTGACGACACAAATTTTTATAATATTGAGTGGGCAGGGTGGTTGATGGGGTCCCATCAATCTACAGCAGCTTCTTCTGATGTGATACCATGAATCCTGCATAATCACCTAAAAGACTGTAAAAGAAGAGAAGCATTAAACCTCTCTAGTGAAACCCATTTAAAAAAAAAACAAAAAAAACAAAAAAACAAACCCCTCACACCTAAAACTGGGAAAAAAACCCTGGAGAGGTAGTAAAGGCAGATAAAACATAATGACAGAGCAGTGGCACCTTTTCAAATGCCTTCGGCACTCTCAAGGATGCTGGTACATATGAACAAAATCGCTCTCAGTTAAGAAGTGTAGCTGTCAGTTTCTTTTTACCAAATAATAAAAGACTGAATACCCTTTTTCCTTGCAAATGTAAACTGTGCACTGACAGCAAAAAGGACCAGTGCTTCAGTGATACATAAATTAGCCCACTCTTAGTGAATATTTTTTAGAATTAGCAGCTGCTTGTCACAGGAGCTTGGAATATGAACACTGTATCAAATTACCCTTAGACTGTTTGAAATCCAGGCTGCTAGACAGGCTTGCTTCATGCATTAGCTACATGGATTTAATTTCTTACATTGGTGTTTTCTTAAGAAAAAGCATTCTATTAAATATATGTATTTGGGAAATGTTATGATACTCACAGATA
The DNA here is from genome assembly GCA_013398955.1 of Callaeas wilsoni. Classification (NCBI taxonomy): domain Eukaryota; kingdom Metazoa; phylum Chordata; class Aves; order Passeriformes; family Callaeidae; genus Callaeas; species Callaeas wilsoni. Next base: position 94,189 of record VWPU01001216.1, on the reverse strand, counting down.
GCTGAAATTAGTCTCCATCTGCCTGCTTTAACACAGAGATGTGAGGAGAGTTAAAGGTGATACAGCGTTCACTTTGCCTACCCACTCTTGCCCCAAGGGACTCAATTGTGCCTAGAGGCTAAAGCAAATTGCTTAAGAACTTGTATTTAATATTTTTCCTGGCAGAAGTTGGTGAAAACTTCAGAAGAAGGTCCCCTGATTAAAAAAAAAAAATATTACCTGAGGGCATTTTTTAACAGGATCTCCACAAATCTTTGTTTACTTATTCCTACTTTGAACAGACTGAGCTGCATCTAAACAACTTCTTAATACATGGGAAGAAATGCATTAGGATCCATCTGCATTAATGTTTGGACAGTGCTCACCAGAGCACCAGTCAAGCTGGGGTTTCAGGGTGGAAAACGTTAAAGCTTAAAAGCAAAAACCCCGAGAGGACTTGATATGCATTTCCACTGATGTAGTTCCAGCAAAACAGTCCACTTCTCAAAATCCACCCCCTCCACTGTACATTCCCTTTTAATACTTTGCCTTTATTTTATAGTTTCTTTGGATCAGGGAATGCCCTCTGCTAAATTTCTGTATTACACATAGAGAGGATCTCAAAGGCAAGGCAGAGCAAATTTTAATAATAAAAGCAACTCTTTTAGAGTTGACTGCCACCAGAGTGACTCACTTCGGGTCTAGATAGGTTGAAAGCAAAATCTGAACACAGCATCCATGGCTACAAGACACAGTACGCTGTCAAAGCAGAGAAGTCAATGGGTTTTTTACAGGCATGCTAAAGAGAAGAACTCCTTCCTCAGAGATTGAAAACATTGGAGAAAACAACTTCAGAGCACTGAATAGCCATTTAGATACAAGCAGGTTCTTTCCTTCTCCCTCCCTCCCTCCTGTGCTTATCTTCAAGATAACACTAGCTGATCTCCTCAAATATGCTGTTTAGGAAAAGACAGAAGCACAGCTTTGACTCTGGATATCATAACCCCTTTATTTCAGTACTGGGTGGAAATAGAAAAGCTTATACTCTGTGGATCCAGATGGCATAAATATTTTCCATGTGTTTCCATGACAAAAGATAAAGATAACACAAGAAAGAGTTAGAAAGTAGAAGTGTGTGTGAGTGTAACTGAGATTGATGGTCCAGAAGTTTCTCTCTTGGCTAGATAAAAGCTGATGAAATGGAAATGAGGAGAAGGAAAAAAGACAGAAAATAGCTAAAAATAAAATTAATCACTGCTTCATCGAATTCAGTCCTGCCTTGGGAAACACCAAATGTCAGATTTCCTTGTTAATGTACAAAGACTTTCAAGGCTGTTCCCAGGATGTAGTAGGCAAGTGTGTGCTTTCTTAAAACAATATCTTTTTCAGTGTCTGAGCCAAAGGATGTCTCCACTCTTCCTTAACCTGGTTTTGAGCTTACCGAGAACACAGTGATGAGCTTAGAGCTCATTCCCATGCAGAGGAGAATGTTAAACAGTCCATGGAAGATGCCTCGCTGGTTCTGATCTGTGCTTAAAGGCTTCTGAGCTTTATGAAACATAATGTTAAAGAGAATGGACCATCATTTCCAACAGTTCCCATTTGTTTCGGGAGATATTGTGAGAAAATACTCCAAGCAAATTGCTGTCTCAGGAAGGGCCTGAAGCATTATACTGAAAGGATGATTCACTTCAGTGACAGCAAAGCTGCTGCACTTGGTCATGGGGAGAGTGTCATAAGCCACAACATCTAATACTAAGTACAATGGACATCTGACAAATCTACAGACTGCAAAACAGAATATTCTACCTCTCTTAAGGTTTTTCCTTTACGTGTGGGATATTTGAAATACCCCTATATCCTAACAAATAAGTCTAAATGTCCTTAAACCATCTTTGAAATACCTACTGGTCTTCCTTTTGTTTGGCTAGCTCTTTCTAGCATAACTGGAAACTAAATCTCTCCAGACATTACAGACCGCTGCTAAATCTGAACATTTCTGGGCAAAGAATTAGAAAGGCTGGATCTTCTTTAAAGTGTCTAGACTTTCCACTAAATAGAGTTGAAACCTAAGTTACAGAATACCAGTGGATTATTGAAACTCCTTTCTGAAAGGTAGGAGACAGAAGGATGTTACCTTTTAAAACATCTACTGATATTTTAATAGATAGTCTCTAAAGTAGAGACAAAACAAATTGCTTCAGTTAAATGAGTTTGTCTGCTGGTTTGAGTAACAAGAAACCCTGCCATCTCCAGTAACTATCATTGTAACTTGTATTAATTAGTGGGGAAATACCAAACTAACAAAAAATTATGCTAAAAATTTTTACAATGCTGTCCTTTTAAACTGCAAACAGCTAACAATCAGAACAAATAAAAAGCGAATTCTTACATGTCATCTTTTCCCAGGAATAGGAAAACAGCTACTGCACAATTGTGGGATGCTTCCTTTAATTGTATTACTTAGGCCACCCCATGTACATATCGATTAACAAGGCTCACGCTCACTAAGACAAGGAAAAGCCTTATAAGAACTTGCACTTCCACTTGTTTCTATAGCAAACAAACAGGAAAATTAAGCAAATAAACAGGAAAATTAAGCAAGAATCTTGGACAAGGAAATTTTAGTCTGCTATCCTTTGTAATATTTGCAGTCAAGATCAAAAATGCTAAGGGCTGAAAGGTGTATCCTCATTCTTTTAGCCAGATCTGCTTGTGTCTAAATCTCTTGAGGAGCTGAACTGAACTGATGGCATCCACTGAACAGACATTACTACAACAGGCATCACATTTCTGTATCTAAGCAAAGATTCTTCCTTAAATCCCTCTGAGATTCATCACTTTTGCTTTTCAACAGCCCTATGGAAAACTCAAAGGGGGGTTTCAGCCTCATAAGGCCAAATATAATTTGTTATAATACAGCAATGTTGATGAAGAATAATGTGCAGTTTTTAATTACTCATCAAAATCCTATTTCCCAACCACAAGCTAGAAATATCAATTACAGGTACCACAACTAAAAAAATTCTTAAGAATGATAGTGACAGTAAATCATAACTTAATGCCTAAAACAATCGGGAAAAGGTCCTGTTGACAAGCTTGATTTTATGCCACTGGCTGCAATTCTGGTGTCCTAAAGAAAATATGCGTGTTCATTTGAATTTAACATTCCATTAGCAATACAGGTGTAAAAAAATCTACCAAATAAAAAATTACATGTTCTGATAGAAAACCACATAATTTTCATTTCCATATGAATATTAAAATTATTGAGAGCAGAAATTTTTAAAAATATTTAAAGAGGGTTTTACTTTGCTTTTCAAAACCTAGTTAGCACAATTGTTGATTGATAAGGGGCAACCATGGTTTGCATCTAGTGACTCTTCTAAATGAAAGAGAATTGTTGGGAAAATCAGAAGAAGAGGGTAAAAAGTTCTGCCTGATTTCTTTCTTTCTGTGAAACTGTGCATTTTACTGAGTCATTTCCTTTTCAATTGAACTCCCCACTTCTTTGAAAGGCAGCTGCATTGAAACATTTATGACCCTAAAGTCTGTACAAGATAGTGTTTAATATAAGCAGGAGCTAAATACTCTCTTCTACATAGACCTTGATACTGTAGGAGGCCTGGTAGATTTTCCAGAGGTCAGATGGTTGGTAGGGTTCATCTAATTCTGGGAGCATTTCAGATCTGGATTCTCAATAAATTATAACTATTGTGACAAAACATTCCCTTTGGCAGACAAGACATCTATACAGAGAGTTTTCTTCATTGAAGATCAAAGCTGTAAAATAGTACTAACATTGACCAGCAAGGCTATGGTGTGGTCATAAAATTTTGACATGAAACAGAGAGGGTTCTTGCAGGTTAGAATGTCAGAAATTCTTCATATTTTGATAGTATCAAAGTGTAAGATGTGTCTGTGAGCAGGACACCTTTGTGAACAAGGATCCCTCACTCATTTGGAGGCAAGACTGCAAAAACATCTGGCTGTCTTTAAATGCAAGTGTTGAAGAACAGCTATAATAACAATGAAGAGGAAGACAATCCTGAAAGACCATATACAAGAAATATAGCACTAATGCCTTCTTTTAATGACAATCAGTTTGCTTCAAAAATTGCACCTTTTTCTTCTTACCAACATCATCTCCAGAGAGCTTAAGTTAGAGGCTTTTAATATCCTCTCCTTCCTTCCCTCCTTCCTTCCTTCCTTCCTTCCTTCCTTCCTTCCTTCCTTCCTTCCTTCCTTCCTTCCTTCCTTCCTTCCTTCCTTCCTTCCTTCCTTCCTTCCTTCCTTCCTTCCTTCCTTCCTTTCCAGAGCTTCCAGCCATTTCTCTGCAGTAGAATTTTCAGAATGTACTCAAGAACTTGGTATCTCAGAATTAGTATTGTAAATGAAAAAGAAACAGTAACCACATGGTCTCCCTGTATGTTTAAGCTTAGAGCAGTGAAGACCTTTCTCAACTTTGCACTGTTTCATTTTCACAAACTTTATAATAGGGCAATTATTTTTACCAATTTTTGTCAAGTAACACTGCTTCAGAAACCACTGATCTGAGAATGTTTGTGTAGGCTTTCTGACCTTTTTTGTTTTAAGCAAAAATAGTTACCAGTGATTTTTGATAAATGACAGGCTTTAATTTTTTTATCTTTTTGGTTTCTAATCTATGTCCTTTGTCAAACACAGTTCCTTCACTTGCAGTCCTGTATTCCTTGCCTTTACTTCCCCTTTTCCTCCTTTCCAATTTTCTAAGTTCAAATAGACAAAATAGTGATGTGAAAATAGACAAAAAAGTGATCTTTTTCTATCTGGTTTTTGATTTTACACATATCTGATGTCTTTGAAAGATGATCAGTAGAGTTTATGACAAAACTGAAGATGCTGTTCTAAAAAACCATTCTAAAAACTATGGAAAAAAACAAAACACAGAGGAAAGACTTGAAGATGACCAAAGTATGATCAGGTTAAGTCTTATATCAAATCATCTGTTCTCCCTTGACAAACTTTTGGAAAAGGGGGAGAAAGACATGTGACAGCTACAGATAGTTTAAAGGCTTTCAAAGGGTCTGGCAAGCCCAAAGGAGGCACCCACACAGTGAGGCTCCAAGTTGAAGCACTGTCTCCAAGTCACAGCCACAAGAAAGAGCCTACGAGGTCTCAGCAATATTTCTTGATTATTTGCTAAATATAGCACCACAGTCTAGACCCTCTGGTGCATAAATAAAATTCTGCTTCACCTATTCTGCGCTTTGTTCCCCCAGTATGCAAATATGGCTACTATGTCACCCCAATATTAACTGTGTCTTGTGCTGCAGCAACTGAAGTACGGAGTTTGGACCTCTGCAAGTTGAAACATGTGGGTTTGACATCGTGTTCAGGTCCTTGTTGTGGCTGATACACAGTGATCTGAGATGACAAGCTTTGTTTTGAAGGTGAAACAAAGTCAAATTTTGTAACCTCACATGTTGCCAAGAGACAAAACAGTCGTCTTCTGGCCATATCTCATCAGAGGCACTGGCACTAATCCATTTCCAGGCATCACAGCTCATAAACTCAGAACTATTATGGACTCGATAAAGTCAATCGATACATTAGTTAAGTGAGATGGAATGATTTAGCTCTTAGGGAAGAAAATATTGGGCTCAGTGTTATTCAATGCTAGGTTTGAGCATCCTGGAATAAAAAATCCCAAGAAAACCATTCAGACAGACACACCTGTCTTGGCACATTCACTTGAAATGCAACCAGGAAAACAAAGTCTTTTTGTTTTGTTTAAATAAATTGAGAGGACTTCAAAACAAGGACTGCTTCTTGCTACCTGTTTTACAAAAGCTTCTTGAAGGGCTTTTTTCTGAGACCCTACTTCATACTGAGTGTGTGTAACAGCTCGACAAGAACCTAGATTTGTCCCTTACAAATTTGAAAAGTCAAACTCTAAAGTATCAATGTAGGACTGGCAAGCTTTTCAAAGGTGGAAAAACCTATAACACTTATATGACTTTTCCCCACTCACAAACCTGAGCTAGATAGAAAAACATAGCATAGTGACAATGGGACGAAATGAGGTACACTGGATGCCACAATATGCATTAAAAATACATTTTGACACAAATTCTCTTCAATCTTCCATACTAACTTTACAGTAATAAAGGTAAACAGATGCATGTATTTACACACATCCAAATAATAATGTATGTTGACTTATCACAATCTTTATGAGGCCTATTTTAGAAACTAATTGAATCTGCCTTTTATTTTAGAAACTAAAGAAATTTTAGTTATGCTTCCTGTTTGAATAAAAAAAATATTCACAACATGGGATAGGGAAACTGCATCTTTGTAACAAAAAAAAAAACCCTGAATATTTTAATGAAATTATATACAATAGTCATTATTGCAATATTCAATACCAAATATATAATAATTTCAGATAAGAGGAGTTAGATCTCCTTCCTCGTCTATCAGCCTATATTGTCATTTCAGAGAACCTCGCTCACATCCCAAAGAAAAGTTCCCAAGCTGACATGTACTACAAATTCTAATTTTTTTTTTTTTTTTTTTTTTTTTTTAGCTTGAATATATCCAGAGGCTTTTAGCATAAGCTATGGCAGTGAAAATGTGCATTGAAATTACTGCTTAGCCTGACCACTAAAAATAGTTATTTCAGCCATAGCAAACAACATAGTAGAAATTAAATATTCTTTCAGTAGATTATTTCTATTAAGTTTTATGTTTCTTGCAGAAAGACAATGTAAGCAAGAATGTTCATTAACAGAGGAATGCAGGGAGAAGTAAAATCCTCTAGCAATAGTTCAAGAAAGCATATTACAGTACATCTGTAAACTTGGTTTTCTCTAAGGGTGATTGAGGGCCAGAAAATGACATGACAAAGATGCACATATCCCCGATAGATTATTTAACCCTGCCAGTGTGCAAAGGAAAATCATCAGCAATAACATTAATATTCACAGTGGCACTCTTTGATGCTTTCATAATTTAGATTTGACCTCAGTGAGAAACTTGGCAAATGACTTTTGTTCCCATGTTTCTTGTCTTTTATGAAACGGCAATAACACCCCCGCATCAACCCTTCATCGTGATTGCCCAGTAAGCACCCACAAATGTTCGATACCCAGGATTTTGCAGTCTAGAACTGAAGCACACTGGAAAAGCTGATATGTGTAGAAGTCACTATGGTTACTGCCTACACTTTCTTTGCCTCCAATAAGATCTTTCATTTCCATAAGCATTAAAATTCACCAAATGCACCAAAATTATTCAGACAAAAAAAATAATCTCTTTGGTTTATAAGCCTTTTAGCTGTGTTGCTTTTATCTTTTTAAGTATAGACTATAAGCTGAGGCATATCATTCCACATCTGAATATAAGAAAAAATATTGCAGGAGAAACCTTGTGGTGTCGATGCTTTGTGGACCCCCAGCTTCAGCAGTATGTGTGGAACAGCTGTCTGCTGTTGCCCAGTGCAAAGCCAAAACCCAGGAAACACTGTACAGGATGCCAGACAAAAGGCACTAGCTGGAGATTTAGCAAGGCAAATTCAGATGATTATGCTTAGTATTATTGTAAATCTTTCCAATACTAAGAAAATTAAAAGTTCATCTTCTGTGGTTAGATTCCCTACCTATTGTAATAAGAAATAGCTATATGTAAAACTAATTTTTTTTTTGTTTTCTTTATCTTAGAGCAATCAGCATGATCCTTTCTTTCAGTATTCTTATATAAATGTCAAACTGGCTAGAGCCTGTAATATTTCCTGATCTCACTGTCACTCAGTATGTCAAGCTCTTTAAAATTGTATCCAATGGCTATGTCCTCAACAGTAATTTAAAACATTTCTTAGTTTTATCCTTTTACTTCAGGTAGCTTTCTACTTAAGTTCTTTCCAGCATGCCAAATGATTTTGTTACCTGGTATTGCCTGTTATTTTGGAAACCTCCCTGAACCACCATTGTCAATTCTCCTACATACAAGTAGCCTATTTTTCCTTTTCACCTCAAGTACCTCCTTACAGCTAGTTGCTTTCAGCGTGACATATTTGACAGATCAATATATTCTTTATCAGTTCAGTTACTTCCTTTTATTTTTCCTATAAGTGATTTTGCTGATGTTCCCTTTAGGTGAAAGTTCTTAATATTACTCTTCAATATACTCGGTGAGGTCCTTTCACTGAGAATCCTTTTTCTCTTTTTCAGAAAGAGCAAGGTGCTCACTGCATACAAGACATGTAGGTAGAATACTTGACACCTGCAGCAGGAATTACACCGAACTGAGCTGTGGTTTGTAGAGAAGCAGCGCTGTCAGAGGCTTGTTCCTGCTGCTGAGGTAGGATATATAGTCCCCTCAACACCCCAATCTACAAAATCTCTTCCACCATTGTCAGCCGCAAGGACTCAAACAACACCCCCAACACTCACAGATAGAGCTTTCCCAAAAGCATAAATGCTTTTTTAAAATATCAATATGCAAATTGCCCTTGACACTTCAGACCAGATGTCCAACCTGTAAGAACTCAGAATATTGCCTATCACAACATTAGTTTCTTAAACCAGACTGGAACATAGAGCTTTTCCCTGTAATCCCTCACTTTCATAATAACAAACTCTTGCTAATGTATTAAATGTCACACAAAACACCAAATCAGCAGTGGTCACTTTTTCATGTATCATTTCCGTGTATGACACCTAGATACATTAAAGAAGGAGAAAAGTACTTCCTAGAAGTTCAAAGAATGTTTTTGGCTTAAAATAGTCAGCAATTTCTGTACAAGTCATAGAAAATATTGAACAATTCCCTGCTCAAAATTTTTCAATGTAAATGAGAATGTGATAAAGGTTTTCCTTCTGATAAAGTCTTAGTAAGTGCACACACATCCAGGTTTTGACAAAAACAGAAGCCGTTTAGTGGGAGCTTATAAAACTTGTGGAAGGAGAGTACACCAAAAGGCTGATATTTATTGGTAGAGTGCTACTCTGACTTTTAAGCTGTTTTCTGTTATGCTTGCTTACTTACTTGTGTTCCTGTCTTATTTCCTGGGAGAAATGCCAGAAAAATTAAGTGACCTCTGTATACTAACTATTAAGTATGTCACATCATGCTGCTTAAAATATGTTACAAGCTGGTTGGCACAGAAACACATTTTGCTCTGTTTGGGAACACATATACCCAGAACAATGAAAATTCACAGCCTCAGCTTTTTGGGAACCAAGAAGTCAGCTCTAAATATGGTTTTATATAAGGGTTCAGCTGCGACATTACAGTCTATGGCAGAGTATCTTCATCCACAAACAAGGTAATTTATAATGGGACAATATTTAAAACAAGCACAGATCTTGCTCAGATTTATTAATCCAAGTTGGGGATCAAATGACCTGTAAAGATAGAAATTATTCTTTAGAAATCATTCCAAGCTGCAAACACATAGAAGACATGCCCTGACTTTACCTAAAGCATGGACAAATACAGCACAGACTCACAATCACAACAACTGAGTACACAGTATAAAGAAAACACAGCTATAAAAAAGTTACTCTCTTACAGAACACAGCTGGCAGATAGATTTAAGGAGCAAATTAAGATGCTGAGGAACAAGTGACTTCTGTAGGCCTGGAAGATGCCAAGACACCGAGTGAGCTGCAAGGGGTGAACAAGAAGAGGGACCAGAGAAAGCCTGCGAGAAAATAGCCAGGGATGGGAGCGAGATAAAAGTCTGCTGTAAATAGGGAGTCCTGCCCTGAAGCCTATTCCGCCATCCCCATCTCTGCAAGGCAGGCAGAGGAAAGTTTGTTGTCGTCACCCATAGCCAAGCTTGAGCCGGACACCTGCTTGTCTGTAGGGCTCTGCCGAGCAGCCTTCCAGGAGCAGCCCCGCACCTTTGAGACTCTGCTTCAGCCAGCGCCGCTGTAACGCAAGTGGACGGCTCCATCTAGAGGCAAATGTCCCCTGAGCTGCTGAAACGGCATCACTGCGACTGAAACACCTCTTTCTCCACAAGTCAGAACCTACTCAAAATAGTGCTCCCAGCTGCTGTCCTCTTGCCAGAGATGTCCAGCAGGAAGGAGCAAGCTCCATCCACTCCACCCCACTTTCTGCAAAGGCTGAGCAGCTGAAAATAAAACCAAGCTTTCCCGAAATCCACCTCTCAAGTTTGAATGGTCTCCCACACCTGCTAGATCGATTCTGCGGCATCCATAAAATGACACAGATTGAAGGCTAACTCTTATTCTGACGGCAAGAATGAGTCCCACAGGCAAAGGGTTCCTGCACTCCTTTACTGTTTGTGTCTCATAAGAAATACAGAGTATTTCCCACTAATATCTTGATAAACACATCTATATTCAGTATCAAACAGAGCACCAGAAGTTAATATGAAGTTAAAGAAATGTTTCAAAAAAAAAGAGATTATCAAAAATCATGTTTATAATCCTTACGTTGCAAAGGCCTTCTCTACCGAACAAAGATGAAGCTATTCTTTTCTGTCCATCAATAAACAAATATCTCCAACCACATATTAATACTGATAAAGAGCCCAGGAACACCAAATCCCACACTTTCAAAATTATAAGCAAGTCTAACTTCATCCTCTCCATTGCTAGGGTCTGGACTCTGTGCCAAGCTATTCTCATGGAAGAGTTCCTCTTCTGCACTAATCAAGAAACAATAAAAAAAGCTTTGGAGTGGATGTCTCTGAAAGCCCTGTTCTCCCAGTCACAGGCCAAAACATGTATTGCAATATAATTTTAAAAACTTAACTCCATTGTAGCTTACTGTACTCCTAAAAGGGCTTTTTCAAATAGGCAGCAACCAGTCATATGAATATAATTCTTCCTGTTCACTGTTTTCAGGCTTGTGGGGTAGGTATATGCACTTTTTATAAATCAGTATGTTTAGATTCAGACAAGCTGTGTATCTGAGCAACAGCACAGCAAGGAGCGACTGTTGTCTGTGCATTACATTTTCTCAGATTACTCATTTATTATACAATAGTGTCCTAAATTTTACCCATCACTTTCTTCTGGTATTCCTTAGTGAGGAAGAAATTTGGATTCAAACTAGTTTGCCTTTTCCATAATGATGTATTCTGCAAGTTGGTAGTTAAGTAGTTAAGATTAAAACTGGTGAGCTGATTATTGTAAGCAAGACACATTGGGGATTGAGGGGAGAGAAAAAAATAATGCTCCTTTTCCTATAAAAATTAATTGCACAAATGTCTGTTCATTTCTTATTCTATTCTTTTTCTGTGTTTTACTCATTTTAGATATATTTTTGCAATAAGAATACAAATCTAAATGAACAAATACAGAGGCAATGTATTGTACAGTTCTAGGTTTGGTTTTGGGTTTCTTTTAAGGGCGTATATTTCATGAAGCATTGTTTATTTTACAGCATTCATTGCTGAAAACAAAACTAACAAACTACACAGTCATTTCTTCCCTGATTTCTTCCTACTTTAGGAATTCAGATCCAGTTTGCTGTTACTCAAAACAAAATTACTTGCAGCGATGACTCATTTTTGTGGTAGCAAAGAATATAAGATGTATGTCTATTTATGTAGCACATGCATAACAGCACATTGGAAGTTTTTTAAGGTCTCTTCTAAGAGAAGTGCGAGAGCATGGATGGAGAAAAAGCTCACTGGAATCAAAGGAGGACCCCAGTGGACTCTCATATGTGTTTGCAAATACATACACGTACAATAGCACTGAATATGTACCAACACCTATGGGAAGAGTTGAATATCAATCAAATGAAAACATCAGAGCTAACCTCCAAGAGGGTCTCGTGATTAGCAATCACTTACACTCAAAGACATTCCCACCTTGCAAGCTCAGCTTCGTCCCTTGGCTTCAGACCCAGAACAGACCAGTCCTCAAGCAAGTCCTGCCTCTTTGCGGTGTTTGGCTTTGCAGTGTCCAGCACTGATTTAAATCAATGTCTCAAAGTACAGTGTCCTAGGTGGCCACAGAAACTGCACAATTAGTGTGCCTGTGAAACATATACCACAGTCCCAGGCTTTACCTATGTGGTCCAAAACTGAAGAAAATACAGGTGAGAGACGGACCTCAGACTCTCACTATTGCAATAAGTTTTTGGAGGCAGTCTTTTTATGAAAGTATGAATTAATCTAAATGGATAAAAGAGAAGAAGACACAGTGCTCAGAAAGGTGAATAAAATATGGAGGGCAAAGTAGCATGATGAGAAATATGGCCTGTTATGGTATATGTTATGGAAGTGGATAGGGCAGAGATGGGTCACAAAAATTTAACATAGCCCTCTCCATGAGTTGAGAACACATATGACACAAAAATCCTAGCATTTTTTTTATATTTGGAATGGCTTAGCCCTCTCTTTCTCTACCTGAAAATGGTAAAATATATGAACAGTGACTTCCGGTGACTGAACTACACAAGTATCCATGAGTGTGATGCCAAAACTTCAAATGTCGAAATCGGAACAAGACTGAGACTATTTCAGTCATTGTAGATCAATGTCCCTGGTCTAAATTAGTCAGCTGCCTGTTATGCAAGATCATCCTCCCTGCTAGTCATTCTCACAGGGTATTTACAGAACACTGTATGGGAATGGTGAGAATCTGAGTGAAGGTACTACCAGGAGGAGGCTGCTTAAAAAAGAATATACTGCATACATTTCCAGGCAGACATTTAAGTAGACATTTCTATAAAGTATTTGCTTTTCCCCTTTGCATTATATATGTACACAGAATACATGTATACACGCATGCATACATACATACATGTGTATACACACACACACCAGGTTTTCATGTTATTGCAGGTAATGTGGGAAGGAAGGCATACATAAATATGTTTTTAAAAATCTTTTATAGCATGAAATACTTCTGCTACTTCTGGATAGCACAGGCTTATTTGGAAATAGCTTTCAAAGTGCAGCCTTTGGAGAAAAGTATTTCACAAATCAAAGTGATTCTCTCAAAGCTTATTTTGCCATGATAGCATTTACTAGAGTAGGAGGAAGAGGAAAATTTTGTTTTATATCACCCCGGTGGATTCAAATCTTCCCTTTTCTAGATGTTTGATTCAGTGTCCTGAACTAGTTGTAAAACATCTTGTTAAAAAGATCACAACCAAATGCACATAAGATATTTCAGCACAATGATCTGCTGCTCTTCTCCTTCCTTTCTATCTTACCCTGTCATTTCCTTACCCTCACTTCTTGTGTTGCAATATAGTTGCATCTGTATGACATAATTTCTGCCTGCTTAACTAGTGTTAAAAGACACTTTTTTAGAAAAATACAGAGTAAGTGAAGTGATCATAAGGTGGACTAGTTCAAAAAAATCTCATTGAATAGCCTTTTGCTGTTTGCATCATATGACAGGATTGCTCTGTGTGCAGTATTATCTCAATTACTGTTCTATGAATACAGTCATAAAGAAGACGGGGGGGGGAAAAGTCAAGTAATGTTCCAATTTTTAAGTATTCTTTTTACTGTATGTTTTCATTTTTATTTCTTAAGAGGTATAGTACATTAATTAAAAGAAGCCTGATTCATTTCGTTAGCACAGAAAACAACCTGATCTGCACTGATTCGGGGTCCATCTTATTTGCTAAAGCTGGAGATAGAGACCCGGAATTGTTGAAGCAAGCCAAGAGTTAGGCTACTTTTGTTTGATAAATAGCATTTTTTCAATAGCACTTGACCAAAAATACAGGAGCTTCAGCAAAGCCCGCCAAACTCCAAATGGACTGTCTGATGATTTGGCACAACTTGAGATAACGCTGAAAGCAAGTACAGCCAAATTAGTACTTGCATTCAGTTAAAATGAAATGGACTATAATATAAATAGATCAAAATTGGGCCCAGATCCTGCAATTCACTATGCAGGCAGACTGTCAAGTGCAGAATCAGCACTTTGGTGAGCAGAAATCTAATGAGGAAAAGCTCTAAAATGCCAGAAAGAATTATTAGAAGAAAACTATTTAAATCCTCCATATAACTAGAAATATTTGCTAAATACCACAGAGAGTAATAAATGAGTTAAGAGCACTTACTTTGAACCTGTAAATAATACTTTAAATGTAGTGAAAAGAATTTCATGCAACAATGTGTCAAGCCGGTTTGGAAAAAGCACTAAAAAACACTGATGACGGTGTTTATCCACAGCAGAGCAAGTGTATAATCAGTATTAACCAGCCCCAGAAGCAATGCACTACCTGAGCACAATACAAGTGACACAGATTTTGGAAGAAGATTAAAGATGAGAGAGAAGGAGCGAAAGGTTAAACATACAAATCCCACAAAGAAAGGAGTCTTTAAATGCTGGGCTTTTTTGAGAATTGCAGCCTACAGTGCAGTTCCTCTGCTTCATGTTTGCTCTGAATTAAAAATAAATAAATAAAGAGAAGCAGTTTAGTATTCTTAAAGAATCAGTTTTATAGAGAATTCTATTTACATTAACATGATAGATTGCATCACATTATATAAATAAAGCCTTATACTGTGACACAAGGATCTGCTAGGAAAGTCAGAAATTCGATAGACAGAAATGCTGAGAAAAATCTGCAAACCTGAACGCCGAGGAGAAAAATGAAACAAAGGAAACAGAACATGTTTCTAGACACTTTATGGATAAAAATAAGTACGAATAATAAAGGAACAACAACAACAACAACAGAAAGCCTTACCATGATGTTTGCACAACTGTGTGTCTGTAGCCCATTCTATAAATGTGGATACCTTCTATTTCCATCATCTCAGCCCCTCTAGTGGTCAGTACCTGAAGATCTTGCCTTCAGGAGGGACACAATCTATCCATATGTACCATTTGCTGTTGCTCCAGAATCTTGACAGATATTTTTTTCTTAATGGTGTAATTTTTTTTGGAGATATAACTTGTCACTTTTTATTAGCATTTTTGTCAGTGCTACTGCTACGTGCATACATTTAATTGCTAAGCAACCAAGAGTAAGCTCTGCACAGCACATTCGATTACTGCATTCCGTGTGCCATGCATTGTTACTAATGCACTTATATAATAGGAAATTTAAAAAAAAAAAAAGGAAAAAATATTTATTTCTGTTTCCATAGCATCTAGAAGCCACAATCTGAAACCAGGGTCCGTCATGCTAGCCACCAGGAGGACACTAACAGCTGAAGGAAGATGAGGGCAAGTGGACCAATAGAAAGTGGACAAAAGTTAAAAGCAGAGGCGAGTTTCAGTGTTTCCATAGATGAATAGGCTAAGTCTAAAGCTCAGAGGTGACTATCCACCTACAGCTAGTCATGATTCTCAGACGTTAGGGAACTATCGCTGTGGCTAAAATACTTGAAGCTTTTGCAAGTGTGGTGGCCTCAAGATAGAAAGCATCACCAGTATTCAAAAGTTTATAACTTTGGAAAAGATACATTTGCATTGTATCAAGAAATACTCTCTTTTCCTTTTTCACTTTTAAGTTGTAGAAAAAAACAGGGCAGGCAGTATTTTCTCACCAAATGTTACACATCACTATCTGCTCTTCTTATCTAAATGCATATTTGCCCCTGTCATTGAAGGCTGCTGTCTCCAAAATCTGGGTTTGGCATTAACAAGGATTACTTGAGTCTATCACGCAACGGACTGCAACTCCATCTTTCCTTTGTTGAAGTGCAGCTATGTTTACCAGACAGTTCTCTTTACGCCTGAGATGTACAAGGACAGTGGTCCCTCCTTGCTCTCGGTGTGATTACCTGCCATTTTGCAGTCAGCACTGCATTTTTAAGTAGTGCCGTATCTGCAGTGTTCAGTGAGAAGAGCTGCTTGGAAAACTAAGCCATGATTGTGTAGGTGTACAGACTTGCACAAGCATATACAACTACTTTTATTTCTGCAGTTAGATTCAGGTATTTGGCCTGACTCTCTCTGTGTCTCTTTGGCATTTCCCAAGTAGCCCAAATGGAGCAAAGTACTAGATGGAGAGACCTGGTAAAATCGTCTCAAACTTTATTTCAGGATAATATATACCAGGAATTATAGCAGGTATACTTAAGAGAGGCTTCTAGACTATTAGCCCCAGGGATCAAGAGGAGTGCTAGGAGAAGAGGTAGCTGCTTTTGAATTATGAACAGTCACGTGCACAGTCCTGCCCAAAAGCATTAGTATTTCCTCTGGGTTCCAATATTTTTGCAAAGAAACTGAAATTCCCCAATAGCTAATGGGTCCTATCTCTTTTGGTGGGACTGAAACAAGCGCTGTAGTGGTGTTCTGGGCACAACGTCCTTTATACTCCCATGGGAAGGCCAAGCAGAACTGTTCTAAATGAACCACAGCAGGAGACCACAAAGAACATTAGCAAATTCCTGAACTAATTAAGTACATCAGTACTTAATCATACAAAGTGCTTCTGGATTAAGCTACTCAACACATTAATTACTTAACCCCTGAAATATCATTGTGAATATATGCTTTTTATTGTTATTTCATAGGAGGGCAGATGGATGCTTGGAGAGGCTATATATTTCCAAGAACTACAGAGTCAAATCCTTTCACATATAGACCTTGCTGTAAACCCTAGGTAAGGACAGCTCTGACAACTCCTGCTCCAGCAGAGCATTTTTATTTCAGAATCACAGAATATTCTGATTTGGAAGGGACCCACAAGGATCATCGAGTCCAGCTTTTAAGTGAATGGCCCATACAGGGATTGCACCCACTACCTTGGTGCTATTAGCAGCAGGCTCTGACCAACTGAGCTAGTCCCAGTTCAAATCCTGTAGCATCTTGAACCAGAATAGATGTCAGGGAATCAGCTTCCAACTGGGAGACCCTGTTCTTGCCTCCTGGGCCACTTTGGGAGATAAATACAGAACAAAAGTACAGAATTTTTAGCTACTAGAAAGAGCTCAGTAATTTTCTTACGACCCAGAGTCATACAGTTCCTCAGACTAAGGATTCAACAGAAGGTAGCACAGAAAAGAAGTGTCACATCACTTGGCTTCTAAGACAGAAATTTTAAAAACCCATCAAGTGAGGTAAATTAAATGGTATGTTACATTATACTTGTGTGCTGATAACAGTAAGAATTTAATCTTTTTCCTACCATATAACTTCCTAGCATTCAAAAACTACTAAATGAATTGGTGTGCTTCTACATTTCTTAACACATAGCTCGTTTCTGGATCCTCACATTGAACATTAATAGTTTCTTCTGCTTAGCTCAGGACAGCAGAATGACCTTGTTTGATGGGATTTTCCCTAAAAATCAGTCTGAACACCAAACACATCTGGGCCTAGCATTACCTTCTTGAATTCATAGACACAAACTCATAAAAATTTTCTGAGTTCAACTCTTAGTGATGACTCCAGTGTGACTGTGAAGCATAAGGTACACAACACAGTCTCTGAACGTGAGCAGCAGTGACAACATGAGCAATATAGCCAACAGGGAGGGAAAAGAAAGGCTATATATGACCTTCTTAATGGTCACACACTTTACAGCACAGGGTTCTAATAAATGCTTTGTTATTCCTCCATTTTTATAATTGACCTTTTAGACCACCAGAAACAGGATAATCTTCAGCCAGTACTACGCTAAATATATACGTATTCCTAACTCAAAACAACTTTAAAGATATGTCACAGAAGCCTGAATCCAAGCCAAAATAGAACTGTGGATTAAAAAGACATTTACAAAAGGTGTATGTGTAAAAGGCTCAAAGATACTTCTCCGTTCAGGAAACAAAGCTTGCATTTTGGTTGCTTTTTTCCTTTGCAGAGAGATCATTCAGAGGAAGCCAAAACTAAACATTCACTGACAACATAAGGAGCACCCAATGGAGTCCTTCTTCAACTGCAGTGCTTTAGGCATACTTAACATCAACAGTTTCCAAGTTTTTTTCTGAGCTATTATTTTCACTTCTATATCCACCATTTTTGTGAGGTTTGTCTTTAACCCAATCTGCTAATGGGTAATTAGTGTGCCCACCACTGTGGGGAAAGAATTTTATCCAGCAGCCAGCTAAGGAGCTGAGTAGTAGCTGAGAACGTTATTGTTGCAATATTAATAATTTAAACCTTCTATAAAACAGTTTGTTAGGGATTGGCATGAGGGAGCGAAACATTATAGGGCTTTCTGTAATTTAGTGCCTCAGAGTGATGAACAGTAGAGCACGTCTTCGAGCACTTGTCTCCAAATGAATGCTTCCTTGCTTGTAAGGCAGAGGCAGGGAATGTTTTATTCACAAGATTTCAGAAATGGCTAGTGCAACTCAAATGACAAAACTTTTAGAATATGTACTTTACTTAAGCTTTGAACCTGATAGAATCTGTTAAGATTCTATCACATCAGAGAAAAAGGGATCTTCAGTTCCTTAAGTACTGAGGTGTAGTCAATCGTTACTATATTATAAATTTTGCTCTCATTATAGTAACTGAAAAATCCTTCTCAATTCCAAGCATTTCCATCAGTTCAGAGTGGGGTGGAAGTGGGGGACATCCCACAAAATCGGTGGCAATAATATGGGGGTGAGGGGACACCAGTAAAATTCTAGGAATTATTCAAATCTTAGACTAATATCTCTCTGCATGGAGGCAACAAATATTTGATGTAATTTTACCATTCTGTAGAAAGAGTTTTTTGACATATGTCAGTGAAAGAGGCCTTTGTCTGCTGGTTTCATTTGCTTATGGCAACAAGAAC
Source organism: Callaeas wilsoni (assembly GCA_013398955.1). Taxonomy (NCBI): domain Eukaryota; kingdom Metazoa; phylum Chordata; class Aves; order Passeriformes; family Callaeidae; genus Callaeas; species Callaeas wilsoni. The sequence continues at coordinate 75,535 of VWPU01001216.1, read as the reverse complement.
AAAACATCAAAACAGAAAAATACTAATTTTCAATGGTCTTTATTAAGATAGCTGTATTTGCACATCCAGGACCAAACTGAAATGCTCTCATCCACATTTCCCAGAGGAAAAATGATGGGAAGATGTAAGTGTTAAAACAGTTTTGAAAGTAGAACTCTATTCTCTGTAGCTGTTGCCATCTACCAGATCTTATGTTCATGCCTGACATTTGATAAGTTTGCTTATGTCTTTGTTTAGTCTAAATTAGTTCTGCAGGGGATAAAAGACAGGAGATCTGTTGGAGAAAAACTAATAATTTGAAACTTTCAGATATTTAAAATCAGACTGATTTTCTTTGCAAAGAATACTCACTAGGCTGAAGAAGGCTATCACGCATTTTCTAAAATAAGGAAGGCATGAGATGAGGTTTACTTTGATTTCCTTATTATAATAAGAGTGGGAATAGCTTTTTACTGTATGTAATGTGAAGAAGAAAACAGTAATGTTCTACTGGCATGCAAAGAAAGTGTATCTGAAATAGCGCTGTATTATGTACAATGAAAAATTAAGTATAGCAAGATTATGTAATACGCTGCCCCTCACCAACACTGGTAAACATAAAATGTTTTCATAAATGGAACAATAGCATCCATTATGTCATCTCAGAATACATACGCTTCATAATTAACATTATTAGAAGAGGAAAAGTCTGTTTTGTAAGAGCAGAGCAGTTAAGTGATGCTCATAATCCCTACCGTGCAGTCCATTAACCTCAGAAATTTTAAGTAGCTTTGTAGTCATCCATGGCATTTCAGATTTCTCACAGCTTCAAATCTGTGGGCAGCTTCACAAGCTTTTTGTAAAGTTTCTCATGACAAGGACATCTGTAAAATTCCCTCCAGACCTTTCTTCAATTCATCTTGTGTTAGGCAGTCAGTAATTGACATATCTGAATAAGGATAAAGGTACATCCCTAAAAACATGCTCTACTGAACGCAAGATCTTTTTTTAAAAGACTTATTGGTAATTTTACGTGCTATAAGATAATAAAAGCATTCTGTTTCTTACTCTTACCTTTTACTTCCCATTTCAATGTGAGTTTTTGACGAGCAGCGTTCCCAGATTAGACTCATGGTAAGGAGTCAAAATAATCAGATATCAATTTTCTGCCTTTTGTGAACTAATCCACCATTCAACATAGGTATCCTCTCTATTTACGTGAAATAAATTATTTATTTTAGAGTCAGATGAAAAATTGCAACACTGCCTAAGACGTTGCTTAGAGACAACTGACAAATTTTCTTCCTGGATGTGTACTTGGGAAATATGAAAGGTAGAACTGGGATGCTAAATTTTAGCATAGTGGTTTTTTATTAATTTCTTTACTCCACAGAGGGAAGAAATTGGTGAACCTTTGTTAATTCTGATCTCATGAAACTGGCCTTCTTTTCCTAGAAGGAATTGATTCAGCATTCAACTGCAATAATAAAAACACCTCTAAGTTACCCCTCACAAATGTACTTGTAGTCCTGACTCCTTGACAAAAATACTTCTGTACTTCTGATACAGATAGATGAGATGGGCTTAGCTGAAGAAACATATGAGGATTATGTTAGAGGAATTCAGAGATCTGCATGCAGAGAAGAGGATGTCATGTCTTCCTCTCTGGCTGGTAGCACTAAATAATGTTGCACTACATAATGTAAGACAGTATGAAAAAGATATTTAGATACTCAGAGCATGCTGATGTCTAAAACAGAGATACAAAACACAGTGGATATTATATCTGAGGGCATCCATTTGATTATTGTACTACTAGAGAAGCAGCAATATATGCACCCTCTCAGAAGTCAAATCCTACCTATCTAACTTGCAATTCACCTTGTGTGATGAAGAATCTAGATGCAGAGCTTCCAAATGGCACATGGGTGGACACCTTTAACTGCTCGGGATTATCCATAAAAAGACCCATGTCTGAGCTGCTGCTTTGGAGTTTTGAATCAAAGGCTTCAAACTACAGAATTTTTAAGGATTATATGTTTTTGCAGTCTTATGACCAGGGAGGAAGAAAAATCAACCAAATTTGTGATCTGACTACTAGGGAAAGATAGTTGCTTTGGATCTTGTGTTGTACTAGGCAACTAAATTTGCTAAACTCAGAGTAAATTTTCAGTGTCTCATTGGTATCAGGATAGTTCTGATTTCCCAACTCCTGGTGACCACAGGCAGCAGTCATACTGAATGGTTTAGCGTGCTTCAATACTGCCATGCCAAACCCTGCTACACCAGCATGAAACTCCTTTTGGCCTCACAGATTTCCAACTCTACATATTGGCCCTAGTTTAAGCCCGCTTTTTGGCAGAGCAGACCCTAAGTCTCCAGGGATTTCCAGAAAAGGACCCTCTGGAAGCTGATAAAGCTGCTGTGTCCCCGGCAGTGTGGCAGAGCCCATGGAGCCCCCAGAAAGCCGGGAGAAGGCTGCAGCACCCCCTCCACTTCCTGCAGCTCCCACAGGCGCCTCAGCTCCGCTCCACAGCCCACGGGGACGCTCTGAGTCACAGCTCACAACGTAAAAGCTCCATCTGCAAGAGGGTTCCTTCTCTGCAAGCAATGGGAGATGATACTCTGACTAGGGGAGAAAAAAAGCAGAATGTGGCATTCATCTGAAGAATGATGCCGTCCCAATGTCCCACATCCTCAGTCAGCTCTAGGGTTGATTTAATGTGTCCAAATGAGGGCTGGAAATTCATATTTGCTTGACATGCTAGAGAAAACAGTTCAAATTAAAGACGAATAATATGTATAAAAACTTTTTTTTTTAATGTTTACCAGTGCTGTCTATGAGTCACTTTTTTTCCCCAAAGAGAACTGTAAACTAACTAAACACTAAGTATATGTTTGGTAAAACAGAATATCCAAATTTGTTAGACACACTTTATAAAGGTCATGTTCTGTAATATCACACTGATCACCACCTGATTAAATTGCCTACTGCTCCAAATTTAATGAGAGACTGAAAAGTCTCAATGGTAATTGGGATAGATGATCCTTTAAAGAGAGAAAGTGAGTGGGTAGTTAGTTGAAGCACAGAAGCATGCTTGTTAATGTGGAGGTGTAAGTAGTCCTTCCTGAGAAAAACAATTAAAGACTATTTTATTTGGAAAACATTGAATTTTTATTTGTGTCACTTCACTGAAGTCCTGGACACAGCATCAATTCTCTAACACATGGTAGAAAAAAAAAGAACAAAAAAAATCTAACAACCAATAATCCAGCAGTCTGTCTTCTGCCTACAATTGCATACTGTATGGTAAATTTAATGATTTCAAATTTTTCAGTATAAAATTTGTTGTTATTTTCAGGAACTCTCTAAGTGATTTGTGTCTTGCTCTGTTTTTCTTAAAAGTTTTTTACTCCAAACAAAGCCATTGTCAGGAAATTCAATTACATAAAAAGATATAAAGACAAAGACAATAACAACTATCTGACTGAAAATTACAGAACTACTATATTAGGAAATAAGGAATAATTTAATCTTAATTAATATAAAGTCTCTTAAAGACACTAAGCATTGTTAATGCTTTTGCAATAAGATTAGCAAAATGTTTTACTGGGAGTTTAAAATCGCACTAAAGTAAACTGCTGTTAAATATGTCAACTCAGATGTTGATCGGGAACACAGTGATTAAGGGACAGTTCTTATAAAAATGACTCTATTTTTAAAATCATAATCAGATCTTTTTCTGCCTAAAAGATAGGGTCAATTTCAAATAAGTATTATTTAAAGGAAATCACATGAACTGCATTATATAAAAGATAGCAAGGCAATTGCAATAGATATTCTGGGTTCATAATTAACAGAATTACTGATATTTTTATGTCTTTAAGTCTGCAATTCTACTCATATTTTACTCTGACTGCAAAATGCATATCAAAATTCCAGACTGACTTTTTTGAAATTAAAATGTGCCATGAAAGCAATATTTAAGTTTTTAAGAAAAAAAAAGTTTTAAGAAAAAAAAAAAAGGAAGCACTTAAGACCCTGTTTTAAAAATATCATTGAAAACTGGTAATTTGGTGATTCTGAATTAAAGGGAAAAAAGAGCACAAGAAAAATCTTCTAACTCTGTTCCAGTTCTGTGAAATGACTAGTCCAGCTGTCAGGAGCTACAACAAGTCTGAGATCCTCAGGTCCCAGACAGGAGGATTGCACAAGTGCTCCAGCATAAAAGCTCTTTCAGAAGACATATTTGATGTTCCTTGTCCGTTCTGTGCCAGGAGCATGTCACAATACAGATGAATTGTGGTTCAAGACTGGGGTTAAAATCTGTCCTCAAACATATGATGGCAGTTTGCTGCTCAGTTGAAGTTCAACTTCAAAAAGTTGAAAGTTGAAACTCAGTTGTTTTCGAGTTCCCAATTTTCTTTTCTTTCAGAGCAGGTATTTTATTTAGAGTCATACCTGGCTGGGTGAAAAGGACAAACATAAACTACTTGGTATATAATGTCTGACAAGGTACTTGGGAGAGTGGCAAAATGTACAAAACATCAGCAAACTCAAGCTATAAGCAGCAGAAGAGATTGAAGCATGAGCAACCACCACCATGAGAACCACCAGCATGAGCAACCTGGCCTCTTCTGAAGCTGCCAGGAGAAATGAACTTCAGTAAAAACTTATTTCCCTCTTTAAGAGAAGGCGACTGTTGGTTCAGGCAATTCCCACCAGGTCTATTATTATTTACAATGGAGGCAGACATCACTCTTGGCTCTTACTCAGGGAGAACAGGGAGGGGGAGAGCTCCAACAACTTTCAGAAGAGAAGAGGCGTAACTCTTCACAGCACATTCTTGGGTGCAATGACAAGGGACTTCATTGCTAATTATGGCTTATTAGTGATATTGCATTTTAAGTTATCACAGAAGGGGTTCAGGTTAGAAAGTACATTATCATTTTGAAAATCTTCTGACTTACCTTTCCCTGAAGAGACTGAAGTCCTTTTGCCTAAACCATGAATCAAAATTACCTTTCTCTAGCTCAGTGGGGTTAGCCTACCTCCACAGGCTTAGGGAAGATACTCCAGTCCCTGATAAGAGGTCTGCTCTACCCTCAGACTGAGAAATTTCACGCAGAAAGGCTCCCCTCGCACCAGCTCTCTCCATCATGTCCTGTGATAGGTACAAGAGACACAGCAGAACAAGATCTGCGCCGGTGAGACGTTCACAGAGTTGGCATAACCTGCATGGGAACCGCACCCATCCATAATTCAAATCAACCCTTCAGCTCTTCTAACTTCAGGAGGGTCACGTAGCACTTGCTCCCTGGTTAGACTTGTGTGTCCATGCACACGAGGTAAGGTAGTGAGAGGGCACCAGCTGGGGGCTTCTTCTGATGCTTGCAACATGTCATAGCCCCACTCCAACAAAAAGGAAGCACACTACATTAAATATCCCTTTACCTCACCAAATACTCTTGCCAGGTGGGGGGGTTTGGACCTGTTTGAATGTGGTTATGTAATTATGACTGAAATCTATTCCGAGGTAGAGGAAGTTTGGAGAGGTGCCTTCTCCCTCCCCCTTAAGCATGGGACAGCGAGGAACACCCATGGCAGAGGCAGCTTTTTCTCTTTAAGTCTCTCCTGATTTTTCAGACTTTGAGGAAAAATAAGAATCTACCAATGTTTCTGCTGTAATTGAATTTTCAAGCCTATATTTACCAGATGGTTTTCAGTTCTGGGAGGAGACGGGAAGGAATAAAAAGAAAGGATAACTAAAAAGAGGGGAAGAAGAGAGACTGTAAAAGCTAGCTTAAATGCTTGAGTCATAATATTTCTAAGACTGTTTCCATTGCCCAGATTCCAGTGGCATTATAAGATCACCATTTAGTAATCAAGTCTGCAAATCACTGTCTTGGAGAAAGACACTCCTGGACAGAATAGAGAGAGAGGAGAAGCAGGTAAGAGCAAGACAGTTACAATTACTAAACTAGACAGTGGTTATTCATTTCATCTCTAAAGAGAAAGCATATTTTATTATTCGCTCTGTCTAAACTCTGTTCTGTAAGCCTGGTTCTTTTATACATTGAGGACTGCATTACTGAAGTACAAAATGAATATAAACAACATTTACATTCAACTCATAGTTCCTATGTCATAAAGCTTAAGAATGCCAAGTAGATAAATCCAAACGAACCTAATTTCACATTTCATGATAAGGAGATTCAGGAATAATAAAGCATGACAATATAATAGTGAAAAGGAAAAAAAAAAGAAATCCCTGCATCATGTTTGGTTTCATTTTATTCTCTGAGAGGTACAAATCACAATTAATTTTGCAGGCTGTATACTAAACATGAACATTTAATCATGGAAATCACTGTCAGTTAATTGATTACTGTCAAGAATCTGCTCATCACAGAACTTGTTTCTTCTTGATCCACTTTAACAAAACTGAATATTAATGCATAACAAAAATAGTAGTCTTTGCATGCAAAACTTATGTGTTTCACTGAAGACACCCCCACTTCCTCCTACCAAACAGCTGTGTACAATACTATATTCCAAAAAATTTTCTTTATATGCTAGAGCACCAAAGAATAGCTGAGGTAAAAGGAAGTCTTTTTGTAAAATTCCTTGTTTAGCAAAGACACTTGCAAGTATTTTTATTTTATTTACAAATTTAAAAGCTGGTATCATATTACATAACTTCTTCCAGGCCAGAATTATTTTACAATTAAACTATCATCTGAATGAATCTTTAAAGAATTATTGGCACTTTCTACTCCATCTATTGGTGAAATATATAGAAGCAACAGAAGAGGTCTGACTAGGAAAGTATGCATTATGGATAGACATACAAACCTGTTATTAATCAGCTATTCATGAGTACAGCTGGAGCAGAGACACATTGAGAAGTGCACTTTCAGTCCAAAATAGGAATAGTAAATCTCTAAATGGATGTATAAGCAAAGAACAATATCTAAAAGTATCTATCTTTTTGGTAGTTGGTGCACCAAATGAAGTATGTAGTATCTTGCTATGTGCAAGACATGGTCTGAAATGCAAGGCTTCTAATAGTTCTGTTATGGAGGAAACTTAGCTGATGGTGATACATCTCTTGCCTCAATGTCCTAAGTTTAAGCCCACAATCTGATACTAATGTCTTGATCCATTTCAGCCTGTAGGGAATTTGTAAAAGATGGCATTCACCAAATCAGGGTAATTTCAGTGCTACAGTGGGAGGTTCTGGGTTGATTTATTTCAGGACAGGTTTTTTATAAAGCCCAAATTGCAACTGCTTAGTGGTGGAGTGAAGAGCCTCCTGGCTGGAAGGACATGCAATGACCAGGTATGCAGAACCAGCACCAATTAATTTTCTTTCATACTGTAGGAAGCTAATGCAGGATGATCAAGTGGTATTCTCAGAAGTTTGATCCATTTTTACATAGAAAGTATTCTTTGTGATTGACAGCTTCCTTTAGATTGTGCACTGGGCCTTCTCTTGGCTTATTTGCCTGTTGGTTATGCAGTGTCCTGAGTGTGTACATACTGCTTACCCATCTAGCACTAATTTTAAGAGTTAAATCAGCTACCTCAGGAAGCTGCAGAAGCCATTTCCTTACTGAAGGGCAGTGCAGCTATGGCTAACACCCCTGAATGAAATGGCATTGCACTGGAGCTTTAGATACAAGATAACCATTATCTGTCTGTAGAGAACTAAAGAAAACAAACAGGATTTTTCAATTTCAGATTAAAAAAGGTATTTGGTTCCAAAGCTTTGCTTCAAGGAAAAGGTGGCTGAAAGCACTACAGTGATTGCTAAAGCCCTTGCAACATTGAGCAGTGGCAGAATTGAGTAACTTCCCCTTGGACCAGTACAGTGAACTCATCATACTTCAGCAAGGGGTTCACGATGACCCAAACTTCTCCATTCAGTGCAGACAGCAGTCAAGCTCTCCTGGCAAGCACTGTCCAAGATGACACAGAAGGTTGGTCAGGTTAGGGCTTGCACATGACATTAAAATACAGCAGAGGGAAGAGGCAGAGATAAGAAAAGAATACGGTAGATGGAATCTGTCATGTATTTTTTAAAGAAAAGAGTCAACGTTTCCCACGGACTGGACATAAATGAAACAGTGTGCTCTGTTGTTAGCCAGCAAACAGATAAAGTTGCATGAAATACAAGAAAGAAGAGCCTGTTGGAGATAACTGTTCATCTGACAATTGCACAGGCAAGTGGAAAACCTCATATGAGAACTACTCCTAAAATGAAGCTGAGGGTTTCTCCACAAAGACTTCCCAAAAGCTGGTGTTTCCTAGGGCTCAGAGTTGGGGCCAGCCCTGTTTAATAGCTTTATCAATGAACTGGATGCAGGGATTGATGCTTCCTCTGACAGTTTGCAGATCACACCAAGCTGGATGGGAGTGTTGATCTGCTGGAGAGTAAGAAGGCTCTGCAGAGGGATCTGGACAGGCTGGATTGATGGGTTGAGGCCACTTTTATGAGGTTCAACCAGAACAAGTGCCATGTCCTGCCCTTGGATCACAGTGAACCCCTGCAGTGCTGCAGGCTGGGGACAGGGTGGCTGCAAAGCTGCCCATGGAAAAGGACCTGGGTGTGCTGGTTGACAGTGGCTGAACATGAACCAGTGTGTGCCCAGGTGGCCAAAAAGGCCAATGGCATCCTGGTCTGGATCAGCGATAGTGTGGCCAGCAGGACCAGGGCAGTGATTTTCCCCCTGTACTCAGCACTGGTGAGGCTGCACCTGGAATCCTGTGTTCAGTTTTAGACCTCTCATGACAACAAGGAGATTGAGGGGCTGGAGTGAGTCCAGAGAAAGGCAACGGAGCTGGTGAAGGGTCTGGAGCATAAGTCTTATGAGAGAGCTGGGATCATTCAGTCTGGAGAAGAGGAGGTTCAGAGACCTCATCTCTCTCTACAACTGCCTGAAAGGAGGGTGTAGCGAGGTGGGGGTCAGTCTCTTCTCCCAAGTAACAAGCAGTAGGATGAGAGGAAATGGCCTCAAGTTGCACCAGGGGAGGTGTATGTTGGATATTAGGAAAAATTTCTTCACCAAAAGGGTTGACATATTGAAACAGGCTGCTCAGGGAAGTGGTGGAGTCACCATCCCCGAAGATATTTAAAAGATGTGTAGCTAGGGTGCATAGGGTCATGGTTTAGTAGTGAACTTGGCAGCACTGTGTTAATGATGGGTCTTGATCAGAACTTACAGGTCTTTTCAACTGAAATGATTCTGTGATTCTTTTTTATAAGGGAAGCACTGCTTGAACTAGTAGGCATGAAAAATAATTTCTCCTTATTTTAGAACTAAGGTTTCCAAACATGCCCATCAAATATCACTGAAGGGCACCTTTTTGCTTTCAGGAACAAGAGTCAGAATAGATGTTTTTAGGCAAAATATCTACATTACTGGCCTCTGGTGGGGGTGGTGGGAGAAACTGAACTACAGCTAATCATCAAACTCCCAGCCACTAAAGTTCATTTAACAACCTGATTTTCAAGATGCTGAGTTATATATAATTCAGTTATATATAATTTTCTGATGCTGGATGTTCATTTTAAATTAGTATAGCTATGCTAATTTTAACATCACTGTACCTATGCCCTCCATAGGGCTCCTACTTTGCAATGGGCCACATTTTAATAAAGGAGAATGTTTTCTTCTGCACCACTGATACCCATCTAGACCTCCTTGCAGAGGTTTCCTCCAGTCCAGCTGCGTACAAATGCATGCAAAGGGGTAAAGTAGCTACAGATCTAATATGAATGAATGTAAAGCTTCAGCCTCTCTTGCTCACACGCTGCCCCCTTTTTTTTACTTCAACTTCTAGAGCATTGTGAACACTGGAATTAATAATGTTTCCTGCCTCTCCTTTTTTCCTTTTTTATAAAACCATGCTGTAATAAAACTGAGACTTGTCCAGAAGTCTCCACAAAAATATGATGATAAGAGATACATACATTAATTGAAAATATTAAAATAATAATATTAAAATGCTTTTTTCCTCAGTCTTGAAGATTTCACTGAAAGAAATTTTCATTTGCTATTTTCCTTACATGGCTTTTAGTCATACATCCAGCAGGACAGATTAAAGTTAAATTATTTCCATGCACCTTGCAAAGTTCAAAATTAAGGTGCTGTCATGAAGAATGAGTATGGAACCTTAACTGAAATAATAATAAGGTCTTTTTCTTTTATTCTCACATAGCAGAATATTAATACTAGGGACAACATTACTAACGTTTAATTGGAAGATTTTATACATTTGACAGAAATTTGAGAAACTTCTTTCCTGTTTGTATCTTAATTAAAAATAACCTAATTTAATTTCTGTGAATAGTAATCTACATTTACGTAAATTGCAAACAAGAGGAAAGAGTTCATACACTAAAAAGCTAAAATGCTGTATGCTAGTCCTTTCTGCACACAAAAGTATCTTACTGTAACTTTACAGTTTTGTGTTCGAGGTCAAAAATACTGGTCATAGGTGATCTTGGAGGTATTCCACACTGTCCTTCATATCAGAAAGATCGGCACAGGGCTGCTCAATGAGCACACAAAACCATTTCAACTAACGCAGATGTCCCTAGTCTAGGTGACACGGTTATAATCTTCCCTCCTACAGCAACAAATCTGAGTGGAAAAATTACTGCCTTCTCAGTTTCTCCAAATTTTCTGTTTATATGAAATTTTGCCATTTTCCTTAAAGCACAGATGTAGCTACATATAGCCCCACTATAAAATGTGAATTCCTGTTTTAATTAGGTTCATTGGGCAGAAGCTGAGAAGAAGCTGGCAGAATCTGGCCTCTCTGCAGGACACACAATAGCGACCACTCAGGCATGGGACACCCCTGCCTTGGCAGGACAGTGCAGGATCTAACCTGACCTGTTCCCAGTACTGCTAGTTCATCCTCAGCTATTCTCATCGATGCTGCCAGTGCATTACTACTGTGTCTTATTAACATTTAGGTAAAATTCTCCTGGGAGCAACTTGTAAGACACTGTACATATTTTTCATCAGAATACAAGATGTGCATGATTCAGTATCCGTGCCCTTTTCAAATCCCAATTTCTCACCAGTCCCAGCAGAGGCACTATCACTGTGCCAAGATGCAAAGAACACAAAAAGTGGTTGACTTAAGAAAATGGCCAAAGATCAGTACAGAAAATGGTTTGTAAAAAGTTACCAATTGAAAAAGACCTTTAGAGCCTCTACTCTCCTACAGAGTAGGTCGCTGTCAGCTTCATTTGCCTTTTTAAACATGAAGTACAAAGACTGCTTTGTACACATGAAGATATCGGATGTCTGTGAGACCACTGAGAAGGAAAAAGAATTCAGGGCATGTGAGCTTCTTGGTCATATACTAAGAATTTTCTTGAGTGACTCAAATGCCTATATATGAGCAATGCCTATTATTATTATGAGGTGTGTATAAGATTGCCAAGAGGTTGTGACCTATTCTTCCAGGCACTAAGTTTTGTACACAGATATACAACTTATCAAACAGCCTTCCTAGTGCAAAGTGAGCACGAAGGCAAGAATATATATAATTTACTGCCGTGACCCAAACTTTTGAAGCCTTACTTTGCTTTGGCTGGCTCAGATAACTACTTAGAAATGTTTCTCCAAAAAAAGTGTCCTCTCAGTAATAGCAGTCAAGCTAAGAAACTGGGTTCAAAGTACGTCTTGTTTCCAGGGAACACCAGTATTGAGTGCAATGGGAAGTTCAGGGGTAGAGACTCAAACTTCCTCAGCAAGGAGTGAACAAGGAGTGGGGCGCCTGAGGAAGAGGGGCAGAGGAGGAAGTAAATAGCACCAAAATGGAGAACCAGAGCTGTGACAGGTTAGAAATTAGACAGAAAGGATAAACCTGAGCATCATCAGGAATTTAGGATACTCAGCATTATTCTTCTACTTTCATAGCAAGAACCTCTGAATCCAGCTGATAGAGAGACCTGTTTTTATTCAGCCCAGGGCCACAGGCCATTCATAACCTTCCCCAATATTCCTTTTCTGTACACAAAGGTCTGTGTCACATCAACACTGGTAAACAAAATTCATCAAGGAACATTCGTTTACTGTGAGTGCAACACGCACAACCCGTCCATGCAATTCTCTGGACAACTCTCTTTCCTCTAAAATAAGAGTGGCTGCATCCAAAAAGCTGTTGGTAGGTTCTGTCCTTAGCCTCAGCTACCACCTGTCCTTGTCTAGGAATTGCCCAAGATAGATAGTTTTGGCCTCAAGCAAAAACTGCAGTGGAAAAAACCCTCTATGTTAACAATTCAACAAAAATCTGTGGATTGGAAAATAACAATATCTCTGGATCTGTGGATGATATTAGGATGTTTGCACTGCATGTTTTTGTTTGCTAGTATAGAAGTAGCCTAGGTCCTACAGCCTGACTGAAAAGATATCTGTAATTTTTAATTTAAAAGGGGAAAAAAAAGGAAAGGAGAATGGAAAAGGAATTGGGAAAGTAAGAAAAAGGAAGGAGAAAAGAAGAGCTCAGAGAAGAAACCTGAAAAACAAATCAACACAAAATCTGTGTAAAAAATGCACTAGGCAGTGGAACCTGTGCATACTCTCAGATGAAGATGAGCTCATCTCAAACTGCTGTGAGGGACAAAAATATCCAGCTACTGGCCCTGTAAAAACAAAAATCCTGAAGTTTTGCAATTTTGGGTCAAATAAAATACTTCTTTCAGTGTAAACCACATTGTTATTTGGACTTAAATCTGAGAGACATGACATGAAGAGATGAATCAGTTTTGGATCTAGTAAGTAATGGCTAAAAAAAAAAGTTAACTTTTTACTTTGAATAGATCTCTGCTGATACATAACACTGCAGATCTCTGAGTGCTGGAAGCTGGAACCTCACACAGTACAGCTGAGGCCGCTCTGCAGCCCAACACTTGACCACTTGGTTCTTGTGGCTTTATGGTGGGACTTGTAGCTGCATAACAGGGAAATAATACACATTAAAAGTGAGTTTTTTTCTGGATTGATTCTTTGCTCCCGTCTTCCATGTGCTCTCACAGATGTTTCCATGACATTAACAGTGAGGGAATACAGGATCATCAGCCCAGCTCAGGACTGTCTCTTCCCGTGTTGGCACTGACATAAATCACTTTGGGAGCACATGGCCAGGCAGCCAATCCCCTCTCAACAGTGCCCTTGTGGAGGCAGCTCTGGCAGTGTTAGCCCACATTTGTGGTGCTGTCACCAGCATGTGACATTAATGTAAAAACATGTCTTATTAATGTAAAAACATTAATAAGAGTAACCAGAAGTTCCAGAAGACCTTTGAGAGATCCCACAGTACAAAGAAAAACAATACTTCAATCTCTCTCTTGCTTAATTGCTCACTTTTGGATTCTAATATCACTGCTGAAATAGGATATTATCACAGGCCAGAATTAGTACTGTGGGAGATTAAGTTATTACTGAACACAAGTAATTCAAGACACATCCTTCTTTCAGATTACCCCCCAAAAAGGAGATTGCAGCCCCAAATTGCCTTCCTCTTGCCCCACTCATGACATACATATAGAGATAGCTCAGTTTTGGTAAGGTTTAGCCCTATTCTCCAAAGGGGCAGTTTCTTACTGCTTGTAGTGCTTCTGCAGAACAGCTCAGCTAATAACTGCATCATCAGTTTCCAAAATGTTCCCTATCCATCTTACACATTCTTCTCACCAGCAATTGTCAGGAGCTTTACATATTTGAGAGCATAATCTTCCTTTGCTTACTATTTGTTTTTATTATTATCGTACCATTATAACCTCATTATAGCCTTTTCCAGTTTCAATTATTGTATTTGTTTTTTTCTGAGTCACTGTAATTGCTTTTAGTTTTTAATAATGTTTAAAATTTTCACTCTCCAAAGCACACGTTATTATTCTCATTAGAAAATTCAGTTAAAAGGTTGTCAATAGTCTTGGTTTGCATTAGTCTTGGATTGATCTTTTTGCCATGCATGATACAAAAACCCTGCCTTGCCAATGCCTCCAGCCTACAAAGGTAGATTCACTTTTAAACAACGGGCTCATCAGAATATTAGAACTCATAGGAAAACTGGTCTTCATATTTGTGTAGAAGAGAACTGTTTTACAAAATCCTTAAAGCCTAGGAACATTACAAAGTTATTCTCCAGTCCATCCAGCTGTGGGAATTACTGATTTTCTACTCTGGGTGTGATTTGTAAAACCACAATTTTTTGACAAGACTCTAAACTTCTGTGACAGAACGACTATTAAGCTTAGAAAACATAATCACTTCAATGAAGTGTAATAAATTAATCCACCTCTGACAGAAAATTAGAAGATATTCTCCTAATTTCCTGATTATTTCTCTCAAATGTGAGATTAAGTGTATATCCACCAATCATGCACACATGTCCAAAGAAATTAAGTAAATAAGATCTGAAAATCAATCCTGAAATGTTTTTCTGCACAGAAATCCTGTAATCTCTCAGGAACCCACTTAAAGCCAGTACAACTGTATTTGGTTGCATGACTTGTCCATGAGAAATGCAGAAGTGTTGATTCAAGTTCTAATGATGCAGTTTTTAAGTTATCAGAGATATCTTTTTATCACATCACATTCAATTAATTTACACCTTATTGATTTACCAGGATGGATGTTTTCCTAGAAATAGAACCAAATGCAATGATACTGTAATACTTCTAAGAAATGAGCACTTCCCTTTTTCAAGTAGCTTTGGACCTGAATTTAACAACTACTTGGCAACAACCCGAGCCCTTTATCTACAAACACTGTTTAAACAGGTGAACAAGACCCACTGTAACAATGACAGAACTTTCATCTGCAACAGGAAAAACACTGCACTCTGCTCAGGAAACACTTTTCAATGCTTTTGAGAAACATGTCTCAGCATTTAGTCCCATGCAAATCACATTCGTCATACATACATAATAAGCATGTAACATTGGCATACTTTTAAAATTTGAATTCAGCAGTTAGGACACAGTACATGCATTTACTTGTGTGCAAAACTAGATTAGAAAACATTTTGAATATTTTGTGATGCAGGATCACTGGAAGTGAGAAAAGATGTATCTAGTGGATGGGTGTACTCCTCAGCAAGGCACATCTTGACAATCCCGTTAATCCTCATTGCACTTCTGATTCATTCAGAATTGCTGCTGTGAAATTGCTCTTCAGCTTGTTCATCTGCATAACAAGTGATCTCTGATCACTTCAGAGCCAGAAAGATCCATCCATGATAACATCAAGATAAAAGCTGAAAGCTCTGATGTTACAGACAGCTGGAAATAAGATAGTAATTTAAGTGTAATTTTCAGGACAATATGCAAGCTTCATTATACAGGTAACAGAATGTGATGAACAAACCACTTCAGCCTTCTCCTGAAGCCCTTAATTTCCAGAAAAGCAAGTTATATGCAGTTCATTATTTCCCAAAGACATAGAAAAGATCATAAAATCTTCTAGTTTAGTCACCATAGACATACACATTTTACACAAAAACTCCAGTCAGCTTGGTTGTCTAAATCATAATGTTTTAAAGAGGCACACATTGGGTGTCTGTTGGGATAGTATTGGCAGCAGCATCTACACCTTGGCCACTGAAATATCAATGCCCAGAAAAAAACTTACACAACAAAAATGAAAAAAAAAAAAACAAAACTGTAGACAAAATCAAGAGAGGGAAAAGGGAATTTGGATTTTTTTTTTTTTAATTTAGTGCCACAGCTAATATCTAGTTTTATATTTAGCAAAATTGGCAAACAGCAATTAGAGTCTTAAAGGTCATCAGTACATGCCCCTGCTATGCAGGTAAATAAGCAAAGTGGCCCAGATGAAGACCTTTACATCTATCTGAAATGCATTAGCAAGGTATTTGAATGACAAGTGCCCTGCAAATTCCCATAAACCAAAGTCAGAAAGTCTAAGAAGCCTGGTGTTCCAAAGGGTTCTCATTTGGCTACGTATTGTAGTGCATGTCTCATGTATATTCTAGAAATACACTTCTGACTCAGCAGGCCTGGCCTCTTGAGCTGGAAGGGTCACCCCAAAACTCCTCAGGTATGACAGGTATGAGACAAAACAGATAAGAGTGGGAGCTGGTCAGAGATGAGGAATCTGCCACAGGAAATAATTTTCACCAGCCATTTCTATTTCCATTTTCACCATAGCAAACTAATTGCCTTATTTGCAGTTGTCTTGTTCTACTTTTCTCTGACAACTTGAAGAACTATGTATTCGATGATGCTTTCACTCTGGACTGATGCTTATGTGGTTCAGCTGAAATACACCTCTGCTTCTGAAAAGCCAAAGATCAAACCGAGTCTGACTTTTTACCCAGGCATTTTACCCGGATCTTAAGGGGGTTTTTTCCTCCTTTTTGAATGCCTATTTGTTCTTCCAAGGTTGCTTAAAATAGACAAGCAAGAAAACTGTCATGTACTAATATCAAGAACACCACTATAATGCTGAAGCCCTCTCCCTGTTCCCTAGTCCTCTGTTTAAATACTGAATCAGTAACTGAGCCCTTCAACTCCCAGCATGACTCTAAAAACAGTGTTGCATTCCATGTCCAGCACGACAGAACAGAAAGAGTTGAAATTTCCAAGAAGATATTCTTTGTTATTCTAGTTTTATGACTTCCTTTTCTTGGTCCAAACTGGCCATTTAATTTTTCCCTAAGCTTTGTTGACATAAATGAGATTAATTTATATGTACATTCTAGTCATGGTGTTCTAATTGTTTGTTTCAGATACAAGTTTTAGAAGATTTTTTTTTTATGTTTACTTCCAGTTGAGTGCTGAACTGGGCTGAACCCGGTTCCACTTGTTGCACAGCCATTCTAAAAAAAGCTCCTTTTCACTGCCATCACATCTTTTGAGATCTGTCTTTCAACCAGTATCTAGTCCATAACTCTGCTATAATGGAGTGATGTTTTTAAAATCATCTGCATCAAGTCAGGAAGCTTGCAGCACTCTATATACATTTGGCTGAAATTAACTGAAACCTTGAAGAAAGCTTCTGCATCCCTGGAAATGTTCAAGGCCAGGTTGGATGGAGCTCAGAACAACCTGTTCTAGCAGGTGTCCCTACCTATGGCAGGGGGCTTGGAGCTACAGGACCTTTAAGGTCCCTTCCAACCCAAGCCATTCAGTGATTCTATGACAAGACCTACTGTCATTAAAAAATGTGAAAACCCATTACAGAGTCTAAACCTGTAAGTCCTTATTAACCAAAAAGATTAGACAGAATTCAGGTTTTTATATCAAATGAGTCTAATTTGCTACTGGAGCAATCCTGACTGTTACTTTGAATACTGGTATAATACTGGCACACTTAGAGAGTTTTCATAGAATCGTAGAATGGTTTGGGTTGGAAGGAGTCTTAGAGATGATCTACTTCCATCCCCCCTGCCATGGGTAGGGAAGTTTTCTCAGCTGTCCTTGAATTAATCTAGTATAAACAATGAACCAGAAAACTTTCCAAACCAGCTGTTTCACACACTTGAGTGTAAATGACCTGATTCTACAGATACTAATGTCACAGAAAAACTACGGACTTGCATAACACAAGGCCTTACACCTGAAAAGTAGAATACGGACTAGAAAACCCCTAATTTCTTTTATAATCAGTACTGTAACTTTCCTCAACCAAAATGGGTTTACTCCTCTGCTATAATTTTTGTTTCTAAGTTGTCTAAAATCCTCCATTAAACTTTGTTCTGCCAATTTTCACTATATTTTTCACTAATGTCTTTGCGGAAACACACTTTTAAGTGCTTTGCTGTATCAGGTCGTCATAAAGGAAGGACTCAGACTTACAGAAGCTTTCCTCTTTCATGACAGAAAGCCCAGGTGCCAGTTCCAGATCATTTTAATGTACACAGCCATATTTGGAAATAATCTTTGCATTTGTTAGCCAACTTGAGGCGATCTGGAGGAAACAAAAACTCATTGAACTCTAAAATATTATATTAATAGATTCTCCAGAACCATTAGCGAACATCCCAGGCAGAAGATAAAGGTACTGTTGAATTGCAGACAAATAGTCATAAAATAAAAGGGGGGGGGGGGAAGCAAATGCTTCCAAATACCCCAAGAAAGTAGAGTTCAGCTACAGTTTCTTCAGATGCCTTCATTTCAAAAAACCTAACTAGCACACACAGGCTGAAAAAAAATGTTGATTATGTTTTAATATTAAGAAATCTGCAGGAGAAAAAATACCTAGATGGAAGGCAAGTATGTAGCCTTTGCTAGATGCATACATGCCCTTTAATTCATTTGAATAAAATACTTGATGTTGAAAGTCATCATCACAGCAATATGCCTAACTGCATTTCTTTATTTTGCATAACATAAGAAAACAGGCACTTAACTCCTACAGATTTACTTCCCAGTGTGTAATCTGAATGTGAACATATTAAATGAAAAACACTTAAGGATTGAAAATAAGGATTATCACTGGGATGGCAGTTGTTTCATAAATATATACCAATGTGAAATGCAGAAATGGTCAAGGGTCCTGGTTGCCAGTTAACTCATATTTTACTATGATTTACTTATTGGCTGCTAAACTTTAGATATTATAAGTTCATCCCAAAGTCAACATCTATAACATCAATGAAGCTATCCTGTTAATAATTTCAAGGCTGAAATTAAAGAAAATAGGCTAAATGTTTTTCTTGACCTTCTGCAAAGATCACTTCTAAATTAATCAATAGAATGAACTAGGTAGTACAGTTAAGGAGATATACAGAAATAAGAACACTTTTTAAAGTGCTCATTTTGCCACAGATGGAGGGATGGGGGAAGAAAAGAATGGAGGACAAGAATATATCCGAGAATTAGGATGATATCATGCTGCAATTCTTGTTTAAATGGAAGACAATCCACAGCTGTATATATTGATCAACTTCTTAAAACTGAGCTTTTAAATGATGACTTTCTTCTTATGCTTCCAGTTCACGTAGATTCATCAGGATTATTTCACTGTGGCTGCTGTGTTGGCCTATGTAATTTGCTTTTCAACTAATATCAGAAATAGAGGCAAATGTTTAATTTTTTTTTTTAGTTTCAGTTTAAAAATAACTATAGGACAAACATTCTTGTTTTCTAGGAACAGTGATCACATTTTCTTACCTCTGTAAGAAGAAATTTCAGTGCAGTCACATCACACTTTAAAAAAAATGAGTACAAAGCTAGATTCACCTTTTCCACAAGAGGTTTAGAAAAAAAATGATTAAAGGGCCAAGAAACTATTTTAACATCTTTTTTTGGAAAAGAGAAGGCTCAAATCAAGGGCATTAGTTCCCAGGCACATAAAATACTATTGCAAAAACAAGTAAAAATCAAATATTCTCTATGTCTATGGTGGACCAAACAATATTAAATTCAAAGTTGCAACATGGTAGATTCAGTTTGAAATACTTTGCACAATATCTAATAGTAAGACTAATCAAATACAGACGTACTTTGCTTCAGAAAGTTGAGCAACCTGTCACAGGCTGCACAACCATCAGGAATTACCTCCAGGCAGGCACAAATAGAGCTTGCATTGGAAAAGCAGAAAAGACTGTCCAAAGTTCAAATCATCTTCCAGACCTAGAGATCTTCTCTGATTATCTGAATGATTTAAAAAATCTGTGGCCATCATATTAAACAGATACAATTAAAATGAAAAATGCAGTTTTCTACTGGATTAAATAACATGCCTTCAGGCAGAATTCTTGCATATACCATATTCTCCAAAAAGTCAAAATCATTGTAAAATTATTTCATTAAACTACATGCAAAATTAGTTAGTAATTCCATAAGAAATTGTGTGTATAGGCAGATTGTGTTATAAGTTAAAAGTTACCATCCATCAGGAAGATATTAAATTGACAGTGTAAAACATGCTTATGAAGAGACAGAGGCACTATTCAACTGTACCAGAGGTCCTAAATTATGGACAGCCGTTATCGCCATCTAAGAATTTAGATAATACTAATTCAGGATACCTGGAAGGGAAAAATATTTCTGAAAAACAGATCCCTGGCCACAACAATTGTGTTAGAGAAGACATGCTGTTTGTGGGAGTCCGGAAACTCAGTCTAAAGAGCAACAGCACTATGTTGTGACTGCCCTGTCTTCACCTTGGCTGGCCACAGTGCAAGTAGAAAAGACAGTGAAGTTAAAAGAACGGAATGAAAATTCCATGTTTAACTTTATTGCCTATCCAGGAAAAAAAAGAAAAAATAACCTCAAACCAATATACAACAACAATGACAACAAAAAAAAAGAGAACTCATATCTTCATTTCTGCTGAAAAATTAGCTGACTCTTGACACTTCCATACCATCCTATCCACATGGCTTGAGATAAAATTCAAAAATGAATGTGCTGTGCATACATGCCCAATACCAGGAGGAAAAAGAGGGGAATGAAACACCAAAATATTTTTACTGCAAGCTAAACCTCCCAGGTTCTCCTAGAATGCTCAGTGTTAAGCCAACATCTGATTTCTTGAATGGGGAAAGAAATATTTATGGTGCAGTATTTATACCTTAGTCAAAAGCTCCAACAGGAAGGCAACGAAATTCAAGTTAAATAACGACACAGTTTTGTAGGAAGCCATATGTCTTCTATAATTCCAAACAAAGATGTCAGTAACAGTTAAAGATGCTCTGAATTTTACAGCCAAGCGTTACACAACATCAAAAAGCTAAGAATCTGCTAGCCCAAAAGACTACATTAATCAAAAAGAAGTATAGTGAATAGCAACCTAGGAAGTGTTTCTTATATGATTTTTAAAAAAAGACAGAAAAAAAATTCAGATAAGTTATAAAGACAAAATTAAAAGATCAAAAAGAAATGCAGCAAAACTAGAGAGACAATAATAAAAAATCCTACAGGGAACTGCAAAACATTAGGGATGAGAATCAGCAAAATATCTAACAAAGAGATAAAGCTGTCCAGCTTTATAAAAAGGATGAAAATAACTATCAACAATGAAGAAGGTTTGAGTTATTGGCTATGCTGAGTTAGGAAAGGTCCTAAGGAAAAGGAAAACACAGAACATCAGTGAATCTATCTGTGATCTGTGATGCTCTTGAATTACAACTCAAAAAAATCAAAACGATGAAATGGCATAGGATGTCTTCCACAAGGGCTTAAATAACGGAGTTTCAAGAGAAGAAGGATCACCACAGCTTCCTCACATAAATTATCGGAGTAAAGAAGTCGGAAACCAGCTCTAGCAGAAAACAGTGAATGCAGCCCAGCAACAACCACTTGCAATGATTTCCAACAGAGTAATATCTTCATGCCTACAAGGTCGACATTTTGAAGATGTCAATGCTAAGGCCAAAATCTGCCTTCCAATATGAAGGTGAATCTCATGACAATTGAAAGGACAAGCAATCAAATCTATCTCAGAGTTTACCCCTTCTTGAATTTTAATTCGAATAAAAAATACAGTCAAAATCACAAAAAACATAGATTCATCAAATGGTTTGGGTTGGAAGGGATCTTCAAAAATCATCTAGTCCCAACCCCCCTGCCACGGGCAGGAACATCTTTCTCTAGATCAGGTTGTTCAAAGCTCTATCCAGCCTAATTTTGAACACTTCCAATGATGGGTCATCCACCACTTATCTTCTTCCAGTGCCTCACCACTTTCATTGTTAACAAATTCTTCCTTATGTCCAATCCAAAACTAACCTCTTTCAGTTTAAAACCAATGCCCAATGCTCTCTACAGGCCTTGGTAAAAAGTGTTTCTCTGTCTTTTTTATAAGTCCCCGTTATATGTTGAATGATGTATGGTGCAATCTATCTCTTTTCAAGTAAACACTAGAAATGGAAAGACAATCATAATGAAGGCTTATGGTCTGCCCCCCATGAAAAAGACAAAAAAGTAAAATAAAATACTATTAGTCCTTAAAAAAATCTCTGCCTATGCAGGCTGATGTGCCTTAATTTGCATCTTGAGTTAATAGTTATGAAAAAGCATGAGAGGGTCCCTCATGGAGCCAGTTTCACTGAAGCGGTAAAAACGTATCTCAAGGGCCCCTGTCAAACCTGATGCCCTGGCTAAAGAGGCTTTCTTTAGGATGATACCAAGACACGAGTGTTTGGAAACAAAGAAGTAGATACCTTCAGCACCACCCAACAGCCTACTTCTTATTGAACATCAAAGTAATTCTGTGTCTTTGAGGAGCACCACTCATCACCATTGTATCCAAAATCCAAGATCCAGATAGATTATCTCAGTTCCTGTTGCAGTAACAATATTCATAATACTGCTAAAGAACCTGAAAAGGAAAACCTGCAAATAGGGGTTTTGCTGTCTACCACTACCACGAGTACATCAAGGCTTTGAGTGATGATTTGTGTTTCTCTAGATCAACAGCTTTCCTTATTAGCACACCCATTCCCATCAGTTTCTCTAAAGCCTTTCTAGAAGTGACTGCCATTAAGTAACATTATTAACCGATTTAGCAGACATTTAACACAGCAGCTCTTCAATGAAACAAGCATCATAAGCTTTTCATTGCAAAGAAAAAGTATTTTGCTTATGCTATGGCAGTTCTTTAAGTTGCTAAAGTGTATTTAACATTACAAGCTGGAGGAAAGGCGACTGCCTCTTTGCCACCTTGCAGCCCAGGGGAAAAGTTCAGAGTAAATTCCTAGCAACCTGAGTGCCAGAAATCTCTTCAGCACATGAAAACCAAACAGGCTTCTCCATTCCTAACTTTGGCTATTTGAGCTTTGACTTTTCACTCCCCATAAATCACTCAAGAAGTACAGCATAGGCATAGCATTTATTGACTCATTTGAACAATTTATTCAGTTTTAATCTTTGAAAACCTCCTTACCCTTTTCAGCATAGTTAGTCACCTCGAAATTGGTTTCACAGAAGGAAGGTTCTAAAACAGAAAGCAAGATTGGCAATCAAGTAGGAATTTTATTGTATCATCAGTCTCACTGATGATGAAGTTTGCCACCTCAACTCAAGCTCCCTGGGTTGGCACATGCCTGCAAGACACATGGTCCTCAGTGCTGCAGGGGATGCATTGTCTGCTTCTGCCTGCAACCAGTCAGAGCAGGGGGGAAGAGGTCAGTCTGTGTGTCAGCCACTGTGTGGCTGTGTTTGGCACTCTAGAATGTACAGAGAACCTGTTGCTGACTAAAATACTTCAAGACTGCAATTGCGCATGGCTTGGGAAGATGACACTCCACTTTGTGAGGTGTAATTTGTTCCACAAAAGGCTAAGTCTAATTCTTAGACAGGAGGCTGTACCTTTCCAGCTATGCTCCAAAAGACCATGCCACATAAGCATGTTTTAAAGAATCGAAGGCAAAAGAAGCTTTTATTGTCTGCATTAGCTAGCAACAAGTGTACTTCTACACTTTAAGACTTTCCTATTTCTGAAGCACTTCATATAAGCACTCACTACTCTCCTCTGAGCTAAGCAAATATTAGCAGCAGCAACCACTGGCACGTACCAACTCACCACTGGGTTAGGAAAATGATTTAAGAGAAAGTAAAACCCCTCAAAGCTAGAAGATAAGTCTTCAGTGAAAATTAAATAGATACTTTACTGTTTGAACGGTTAAATGAACAATACCTGTCACCAGACAAATTTGGACAGATATTAATGAAATGAATGTCCTGCTAAAGGGGAGGCTTATAATACAGTGCATTTGTTTACTGTGTCTTATCAGTATTACAGTTTCCATAGAAACAGGAGAGAGAAAATTTTAGCACTGGGCAACAGATTCTAATGATCTTTGGTAAAGAATCATTATATATATTTAGTGCAAATACAATACATCAGAAAGATTTACACTCAGGTATTTGAAGCATTGATCGCTAGTCCTAATGGACAGATGCTCATGGCTATAGATGATTTCCAAGTTTTTATGGTAAGGAAAGAAAGGACACATCCCTTAACACATGGCATTAACAGTCCACGCCATGCGCATCCTTCCTCTTCAGCTTTTCAATTTTGTATTGCTTCCTCCAACTGCCCTCCAAATTAGAAGGGGAGCAAAAAGTACTGAAGCATTTTCAATATATACATGCCTTTCCCTGAAGCTTATCTTATCCCTTACATTTATAATCACCTGCAGCTTAACCATGATGTAATTTCTTATGCCTTGTGGGCTGATTTCTGTGAGTCACAATTTCCAAATATATTTGTGAAGGTGGTTCATGAATTAAACTTCTGTCAGCTGAAGCCTCCAGCATTGTTCAGCCCATGTTCAGTATGGAGGCTCA
Source organism: Callaeas wilsoni (assembly GCA_013398955.1). Taxonomy (NCBI): domain Eukaryota; kingdom Metazoa; phylum Chordata; class Aves; order Passeriformes; family Callaeidae; genus Callaeas; species Callaeas wilsoni. Next base: position 51,266 of record VWPU01001216.1, on the reverse strand, counting down.
TGGCTCACAAGTTTTAATGGTACAGTACAGAGGATCAGTCCTTAGTTTCTAAAGGACATTCAAGAAGCCATTACATAAGGTAAGAAAAACCGCAAATGCCCCCATGGCTTTTTGTCATCCCATCACTATTCTTTGGTAAGTTTAGGTTTCCTATATATACCACTGAAAATCTGCAGATGATTCATCCCCAGGGCTTGCTGTCAAATGAGCACAGTTGGGAGTTATGCTTCTCGTAGTTTCCCTGCTACTGTATTCTTACCCTCACTTCTTCCCTGATTTTAAGTGGTGTCCGGATAAGACCTGCAGAACTCTGGGACAGCACCTTTGGCCAACTACATATTCAAACTCTCTCACTTAAGCATTTAACTACCTAAGTCGAGCAAACCAACATATTTTAATAATATTAATATAACCTACAAGTGGCCACATGCATCTAAACTTGTACAATGACTTTCATATAGATATATTGAAATATTAGCCTCCTTTATGGTGAAACATCTTCACTCTCTCTGCTCCTTTCCTGCTCCAGTGATCTTTGTGTTAAGAAGGATAAGCTAATGTGTCAGGTTTTGCTGTTCCCAAGCTCTGCCTAACAGCGTCGCTCCTCTTGGCTGGCAGACCGGGAGAGATTCTCTGGAGACACAGCTGGTGTCTTACCCAACGCATAGTCATACTGAGACGGCTAAACCACATGCATGGAAACATTTGCTACCGTTTAATCTCAAGTGCAGAGGGTGCAGCGCTGCCTCTGGTAATGTACTTCTGCAATAAGCACCACTAACGGCTTTGGGCATCATCTGCATTATCGATGCAGAAATGTTTGATATTTCCCATCGTGACAGGAAGGAGGCAAGTGGTTAAATTACTTCCTGTTGTGCATGACCGTAGACATTAGCAGCTGTTATTTATAGCTCCTATAGTATCCTAAAAGGCAGGAGAACCACATCATACAGTGTTACTACAAATAAAATCATTCTAGCAAAGTAAACCATCTTAAACATAGAGAATATCACTGTTGAATGGAAAGCATGAACAGCTCAGATGTTTTGATAGCAAAATGTATGTTTTAGTACTCCCACCCAACCAGCTAATGCAAGAAGATATAGGAAGGACAGGAAAAACTGTACATTAATAAAGTCAGCTGAAAGAAAAAAGGTACATCTGGAAAAAGTCTCCACCAGTACATTAGTGGAAGTGGAATGTCTTTTTCTGGAAAAGGCACAACTAGAATGAAAAAGAGTTCTGATGGTTTTAATCATAGAGATGCTTGCATGCTAAATCTCTTTTAAACGGTTATTCTATCCTAGACAGTTAAATACTAGTCCAAAACATGAGGTAGACTATTCCAAATTAAGAAGCATGCCTTAGAGCAGGCAAAGATTGTTCAGGCATCTTATGAAAATAAAAGTTTTCTAACATAGTGGGCATCTTAGATACAGAACCCAATTCCCCGTATTTTCCCAGTCTTCTAGTAAAAAGGGTTGGTGGAGGAGTGGGGGGCGGGTGAAAAAAGACAATATAAAGCAAAAAAGTATTTCATAAAACAGATTTATTCTAAGAAGTTAGCAATGTGAATTCTAGTCCTTATTTTTTCTAACTTACATTCTTTCTTCAAGAAAACTTTTATGATAAATTCCATTATTCCCACAAACTTGAAAAATAAAACATTTTGCTCTTCAAAACCTTAAAGATTTTCCACAAAATTGGAGGATTATGATACAAATTATGTAAATCTGGAATAAAAGACTGGTGGTCACTTCCAATGCTCTTTTGATTGCTTACTGCTCTCAGGACTGGGTGTCTTCAAAGCTCAGGAACAGAAACATTTTTAAGATAACCATCTACTTACACAGTTAAATTGCAATTTAAGGGAAAAAGTAATATAACTAAAATGTTTAAAAAATGGCAGCAAATAAAACATGTATATTACTTCTATACTTTGCACAACTGACTTATGTATGATTAATGCATACCAGCCAAAAGGTCTGCTCTTGCTTCAGAGGTGCCTCAACGTAGCTGGAGAGGCAGGACGCTACTGAAGCAAGGAATGCAGATACTCTTGTGTAGGCACCCCTGAGAGCTTTAAAAGGTAAGGGAATCATTTCTTTTGGCCCACAGTCAAATTTCTCTCAGGGTAATGAAATATCAGTGTGGTCTACTGAACCCACGTAAAACCAATTAATTCAAGAGTCCTCCAGCATTATAGCTATATTCCTCTAAGACCGATTAGAATTCCCTGTGCTCCTCACCATTGACTTGTAGTTATTCTAGAAAAACATACTAACACTGTTCCTTACTCACTGTATGAGTAGAAATGTCTGTATTTTGGTTTCGCTGCTCAATTACACACTCTTTACCTCTACCCACACACTGCACTGTGTTGGCCAAGACATACCTTTTGGCAGTGAACTTCAAAACCATGTTCCTCCGCAAGAGAGTGCCCGTGTACAGTACACTCACGCGCTCAGAGCCCCTCAGTCCACGTGATTTACATACTGCCTGGGCAACCGTTTCACAAGTAGATGAAAGCACAAAAAAATAAAAATCCCAAGCTGTGGCATATAGAAATCAGTCATTCTACATACAGCTTTCATTTATCAAGGCTTACTCACAATATTAACATGGCCAGTTATCAGAGCTGCCTGCAGTTTCCGTGTCTGATGATGCACAGTTCTCTCTTCCTTCAGCAGCTGAGCTGTACACGTTGGAATGCTTTACAAAACATTTCAGAAGTAAAGGTCAAGTAAGCTTTCTTGAAAGGGATGCTGTTTTCTAGAGAGAATTTCCTTCCTACACACTTCTAGCTACCAGGACTCTTAAGACGTTAGGCAAAGAGACTGTGAACATGCATGCTAATGTCTGCCTCTAGAATTAAGATTCACCAAGTTTCACTAAGACTTCACCAAGTCAGAATTATTTCTTCAGTCCCTGTTCCCCCCATACATAAGAGAGTGAGACTGTTGGGAAAGTGCTATTTTACAGCTAATCGTTTACACCGAGTCTGGAGAGCACAGGTGTTAGGCAACACTTGCCTTTCAGGGGAGCGTATTTTATCAATCTTAAAATGTCTAATGTGACATCTGAACATCAGTGAAGTCTTTTGCTCAGTGTTTTGGTTTTAAGACTAAATAATTTTGGGTGAAGCAAAACCGTGACTTCTCGTAACAGTAATAAGAGGGGAAAAACATCTCCCTGGACAAGCTAGTGGTAGTAGAGGACCTGGAACTCCAAAAAGGTCTTTGTACTATGCTCTCTACCAACTAGGATACCATGCAAAGACTGAAGCACCAGTGCTGTGTGCTGTGATCATGCTTTTTACATCACAAGCAGAATGGCACAGAGATCTGTGCCAGCTAGAGCCTTAAAACATGTTTATGCTCACATACATCCAGAGTCTTCTAGCCTGTCCAATTATTTTAAGTGGACTAATATGCATTGATTAGTTTTATAGCTAAAAGTCTTGATACTGAAGTCTGAGGTCCTATTGGTCTTGAGATAATAGACCTGACCCCTTTGAAGTATGAGTCTAGCCCAAACTGCTTATATTTTTGCACTCATAGAGACCAGATTTTCGTGGATCAAGAATAACAATCCTGGGAACATACAGATCCAATAAGACAAGGCAGTCTTCTGGCTAGTTTGAGATTGAAAGTGTATAGTTCTTTATTCTAGATAGACATCTATCAGTACTAAGTCTAAAATGGCCACTGAGTGTTGCCACATATGCTTTCAGCAGTTTATTCTTTCACAGTCCAGTTCAGTTCTTCCTTCTTCATCCTCTTCTGGTGATCCCCAACACCTCTACAGAGTCGTGGTAAGAGGTATTGCTTGTAATGGCTCCAATAATGAGTTTTATTTATTTTTGAGTTTGCAGAAGTTGGCATCATATGCCTTTCCAACTAAAAGCAAAACAACCTTGATGCCAAGGTAAGAGAACTTCCGGATTAAATAGAAGATTAAGAAAATACTTATTCTTCCTTTATTTTCTCCCCTCTAATTCCCATTTCCATGGAAACTGGGCTGGAAAGCACCAGCAGGCAGCCTGCAGCTGAACATCTGAATGAGAATGCTCATGTTTAACTCAGCAAGCAGACAGCAGGTGAAATCTGCAGGAACTGTCTAAAATCTATAGCTACATCTTGAAAGCAAAAGGACAACTTCAGTTTCAGCAAAGAACTTCTAAAGAGGATGATATATCACCCTAGTGAATATACTTGTGTGTGGCAGCAGTTGATAATCTGACTTCCTCTTTGATAAAACAGGGTATGAGAGGAAAAAATTTCCTTATCACAATGGCACAAGACAAAAATTGCTCACAATTAATTTAATACTTCAAAATGTTCAGATGGAAGATAATACGCTAGTGAATATGGTAAAGATATTTTTGTAACAGGACTTTGGCTTCTGAACACCACGCTGTAACTCCTTCTGTGGAACCAAACTGGCTGCTGTACAGTTCATACATACGCATTGTCAGCCTAGTCATCTGGATGGCTCTTCTTACAAACATCCATTGCATTGCAATAAATATATATATACACGTATATAAAAATTAATTAGCAGGTAGCAACGTATTTGCTTGTTATAAAATACATTGGTTTTGAGCACCAATTCACACTACTTGTATTTTAAAACCTAATAAGGCAACATAGTTGTAGTTATAGAAAAAAAAGCCATGTTAACTTCCTTATCCGATTTAGTAAATTTTAGTGCAGGAATTCTATTCAATACCATCTTAGATTTTTCTCCTGTTCAATATTTGCTCTTCAAGCAACAGGAAGAAAAGCAAATAAGCAAAGGATGAAACATTCCTGTCTTGGGCTGCACTTTACCCAATGAAGAGATTGGTTATTATTAAATTCCTGCTTTTGTATATAAAGCAATTACCACTCTCTCAAGAAGATATTACTCATTCTTTGCAGAAAGCAGAACATCGGTCACACATTTTTCAGTGTAATTTTAGGCAATGCAGTGGACAAAAGAGGATGATTATAATGAAGGATTTAACATCTTGCGCAAGTTCAATATCAGCACACAAGAGCTGACCTGAAAATGGGTTATGAAGAAACTTGAGACAGCATCAATCTTTTTTCCTTTTTTTTTTTTTAAGAGTGTTGTTCAAAGTTTAAGAGAGCTATTTATCAGAATCAAGTCAGCAAGATAGCTGCAGATGCTCTTTATTGTACCTATGTTCTCCTTCACGATGAGAGGGGAAATTCAAGAGTAAAGCGTCAAAGAATGAATCAGCCCAAGAAACTGCTAGTGACTATTGATTCATTCTTTCCATTGGGATATTCAGTGGAAAAAATGAGCCCAAATTTGCAGTCCACCACATACCAAACTCATGGCTACGATGAAAAAGAATAATATAGAAGTTGTTTGTGCAATTTCCTCACATGACAGAAAACTAATAATTGTGTATCAAGAGCACAACAGAGACGGACAAAACACACAGCTATCAACATCTCTGCAGTGCAAGAATGTCCATTTAACAGCTGCAGCAATGTAAAAATCACACCGAGTGCCTTCTGTTGAGGAGTTCTATTGTGGTTTACTTCACTAAGTATATTTGTGCTCACTTTGAGGATCATTTATTGTGTTAGATCCTGATACAGGGAGCCCTGGGATAAACAAAAATCAAACTCCAAATAATTCACTCTTCTGCTCTAAGACTGCTTAAACACAGAATACACAAAAGCATAAGCTTTTGGATATATTTCCTCTTTTTATTTGCATGAAATTTTCTACAGCTAAACAACCCACATGTACTGCCTGAAGAGTTCTATTTCAAGCAAGACTGGAAATAAAAATAAATTTTAAAAATACATACATTTAAATAAAAAGCAACCCACAGCAGGGTACATTGACTTCTCTGTTTTGAATCAGCATTCCTACCCCTTAATTTTTTGTTTTGTTTAAGAATGCCAAAACATATTGCATTTAATGGCTATCTTCATTTTGAGGGTAGAAACCAAGGGCACTGCTCATACTGCATGAACAGCTCTCTTATCCATTACTATAACCAAGAACCTTACTAAGGAAGTGAGGAAGGACAGCCTTAGCATCTGCCTAAGGTTTGCAGAAGTGATCCTCCAGTAATGGGAAGGACTTCTGGATTGGCTGAAGATTTCCCTGTAATAGAGGATGGATCATTGCTGGGAACTATTTATAAAGGGAATATGAGCTGACTGCATGTGTACACAGAGGGTGGTGGATGACCACCAAAAGGGGTGGGTTATTTCTCCCAGCTGGAGTTGGAGAGAGAGAGGGTTATAATTCAAGAAGATAAGCAAGCCACTCCCCGCCAGGTCATTAGTACTTTCACACTGTTTCCCCTTATTCTTGTTACTAACACCTGTACAGAGCATGTAGCTGCTTTTCTTCCAATTAACTTTATAACTGCTAATGCATCCCAGTTGTTGCTGTCTGGTTAGGAGATGGAAAGAAACTGAGCAGGGCCATCAATACAGTTCTTACAGTAGGGTTATGGCATATAAGATGGAAGTGTAAAATAAAGGGGTCTGGTCTGGGATCTTTTGCTTCTTGAGTCAGAGGGTATGTGACAACCACAGGTTCCGGATACCAGCTAACACAGTAACAAGCACACATTGTGCCAGTGCATGCTATAAGAACTTTTAATTAAGTAATGAAAATATCATAAATGGAAAGCCACAAAAAAATTAACACTTAAGAACTGAAATATCACTATCTGTTAGCAAAGCTTAATGCAAGCTACTAGCTGTATTCAGTGTTTTCTTTAGAGAATTAGATTTTGTAAAGGCTTTACATGTTTGAAAATTAATCATTCTTTAACCTTTGAAACACCTAATCTCATTAAACATGCATCTTCCTCCAAAACTGCATTGCTATGGAATGGCTGAATTACATTTTTTATGCTCCCTTTTGAAAGTCTTTGCAGGATATATTTTTATAGCTAAGTTATAAGCACATAATACCAGTTCATGGTAGAAGTACTAACACACCATCACTGCTCCCATGTACCTATCCTTCCATGCATAGCTCTCTTCTCCAGTTTACAAATACAGAATACCAACACTGACAAAGTGTGGTCACTTCAAACTCCCACACACCATAGGAAGGGACAGTGAAACATGCTGTTTTCTAGAGTACAGGCAGACCAGGGATGTATTACTTCTCAGGCTAATTGCATATATTCCCGAAGAATCAAACTTAGGTCTGAAGGGCAGCCAGACAAAAGGGTGGCCTGGCGGCACTGGCCCCATCATTCCCAAGGGCTCATTTCTTTCCCTGGGATGCAGCTCCTGTGCTGGTAGCGTGGAAGAGGCTGGGCATGGGGGCACTCTTGAATAAGGAGCCCAAGAACACCAAGCTGCCTGTGCTGGAACTGTTGAATGGCTATAAGAGAAGGAATTACTCCTCTCTCCCTTTCACATATCCTTACTCCCTGCAGCATCTTGTTTTTCCCTAATGGTTTTGTCAGTCTCATTACATGGTTCTTCCTCTGTCTCTTCTCCCATCCCTCCACCTAGTCCATTTCTCCTTATCCTTCTCTATTTATTAGGAACAACACCCAAGCCTGCACATTTCTCAGTTCCTCCAAATGTCAACAGCTGAACACAAACAGACCTACAGCTCACAATCAGGTAATTTTTCTGGGCTCCTGTACTGAGAGTGAAGCTGAACAAGATTATGTATGATGTATAACATTTGAATGCAAATAGCACATTCCACATTTACAAAAATTTACTGAATTTCTTGGTTTTAGTTTGGACTAGTTGATTTAGACCTAAGGTCTGACAACACAAAGGTTTGTTTATTTCTGACAGACGCAGTTAATCAAACTGTAATTCAATCATTCTTTTCTTCCAGAAAGGAGGTGAAAAATCCCCCGTGTCCTGTCTGAACTCTCCTTCTCTCTGCCAAGTGTTTAAACACTGTAAATGCGGGAAGTGGGGGAAAATGGAACACAGATATCATTTACTTTGCACCTGCTGGCAACTCCCCACTATATAATAGGCAAGCATAAAAAAAAAATACTGCAGCAGTCACACAGACACAATAGAACTTACAGATATTTTCACACATAAGCGTGCTTGAGTTGTACACCAGTTGTTACATACCAAAGCCTGATAGGTTTCCTTTTCAAATAGCTTAGTTCAAAGTTTTCAAAACCAAATTTTACATTAGCAAGCTCCTCCCTCCCTTTTATGTCCAAATGAAGGCACTAGTGCAGGTTACTGAGATTTTAGATAAATGATTTTCTTGATATTGGTTGTAAAGGTATATTACACCTTCTCCAGATAAATGGTCAGTCTTACTGCCCAGCTCCAGGTCATCACTTCATGTAACTCTGGCTTTGATAGCTACATAATACACTTCTGTATAAGTTAAGAAGAGTTTGGTTGTCAGTGGAATCTGGATCAAGTTCTTATATTAGAAATAAAAGGCAAAAAAAATTGGCACAGGATATCAGTAAAGGAGCACACAGACTGGGCTGAGGTCATTATAATAAGCCAAATTTTCAGGAACTCTTGAAATTGTTATGAAGGCCAAAGTCTGTTTGCAATTTGTTTGCTAATTATAAACTTTCAAATTCTTGCTGGAAGGGGTGTGTTAATAACTATCCTACTAGAGTACTTCTATCACGTTCACGGTCTGAAATGGAAATCAGATTTTAAATTTCATTTGAACATTGGCAGGTAACCACAAATCCCACTACAGTTCAACACAGTTGTGAAGTTCTCTCTGTAATTACTCTTAATGCAAACTGTGCCTGAAATACAGGTAATAGCAAGCCAAGGTGCACATTGGTTTATTTTAATGGTACCTACTGGGGGAAAGGGGTATGCAGATTTAAAAGGTGCCAGCAATCACATATATTCTATTAAGAAGATATAGAAAAAAAGCTGTATTTTTCTTCCTACTTCTCTGAAATTAGTCTGTCAAGTCATACCCAGAGCTGCATATGCAGTCACTTTCACTCAATTTATAGTATTTTTGAAAGGATTTTAAAACTTATTTTAAAAGAAGTTGTTTTTTCCTGTAATAAAAGAATGTAAAATTAAATCACGGCTTTCTTTTCTTCCAATATCTTTCTCATCAATTTATTTGTTCTTTCACAAACACATTACTCTAAGTTTCCTCCTGCACAGCAACAAGGTATTGTTAGTGATACTGTTTCTATCTACTCCTTTAGTCTACTCCTCTGCTCTGAAAAATCAGCATAGGTCAAGCATTTAGCTGCAGTCAGAGCTACGTGCGACTCAATGCTTAGTACTTTTGTGAATCAACAGGACCAGACTGCAGACTTCAGTATTAAACCCTTTTTCTTGACAAAGTAGTAACTTTATAATTAACAACATAGAAATGCTTCAGAAGTTCATACAAATAACTTCATAAGCGAGACCTGAGAGCAGCCTTTACAACTGTGCCACCTCCAGAATGTTACCAGAATACATCAAATATTCACATGAAAGCAGGTAATTTAAACAAAACATCCAAGTTAACACTCCCTATAAGATAATTTCAATGACTATAAATAGCAAACAATGCTTCTCTATAAAATCCAATTTGTGTTTGTGTTTCTCCAAATCATATTACAATGTTAACTCATTAAGAAAAAAAAGTTTACCTGTGTTCCTGTCAGGTAAAATACAGCAATGCTTCTGCAGTATGCCAGGCAGAACCTGTGGCAACAAAGAAAGGTGTTAATGGATATATATTTTTTAACATCACATGAAGAAAAGTCAAGAGATCGCTGGAGTGCTGCATTTGCTGCATCTGATCAAGCTTTGTGCTCTCAAACTGAATCCAAATTAATTATCATGTGATGTAAAGGTGAATCCTGTTGATCAGGAACAGTAAACAAAGCATCTTGCAAAATTAACTGCTTACTACCTGCCTGTAAAGTTAGTTTTACATTCTCCCATTGATTACAATATCAAAAGTTGATTAAAAGAACCTAAGACCATAATCAAACATGCTCAACTTAGTAAGTTATCAGTCAGTGATGCTGCTGTTCCTGATTTCGCACACATGGCCCTGGGGTTATGGCATGCAGCTTGTTGTAAATCACTCAGGTCCAAATTCCAAAGCACAGCATTTTGCTCTCCACACAGCCAGTTCCAGTGGACAACACAAAACTCTAGAAACTTGACTATGAAACTCAAGGGAATGTGGACAGAGAAGATCCCAGTTTTGTGGTTTACCACATCTACCATGGTGCAATGCTTCTGGCAGCCAGTGAGAAATGCTGGAGAAGCTGACCACCACCACTGGCCCTTTCCCACAGGCAGGACATCACCCTTCTTTACAGATTTACATATTAAATTCACCAATTTTGATGCAGACAACCAGCTTTGGTACTCCTACTAGCAACTACGCATACTTAAAGCACTTAATTTAAATCTGAATCGAAAATCTAGAATTTGCACCCTGGACAATGATATCAGCATCAGTAAAACTGTAGCTTAAAGTTTAATGGCTTTTCTTTTGCTGTTTCTGAGAAAAAGCCAATTAAAAATCATGCTCTAAGACAGTTTCTTCAAATTTACCCTTGAAGATCAACATGCCCTCTTTAAAGTCTGAAACTTAAAAAACCCAGTTAGTTTCTACAGACAGCAGGCCAGCACCACCACTGTCAGGAATCCTGGGCTTCCAACCTCTAAGAAGACCCCGAGCACCACCACAGCAGGAATTAAGTTCTGAAAATCCAGGAAGTAAAATATTTTAGGGAATAGAGACATTTCTATTTTCCCCAAAGACTGCTATTGCTGTTTGGCCAAGATTAATAGCCAGGGATGAGAGTGCTCAGACCCAGACATGCACAGCCCCTGCGGCAGTGCTGCACATCCCCATTCCTCGCTGCGGGACTTTTCCAATACTCGCTTTTGGAACGCCCAGGACGAATGCCTCAGCTTGTGCGTCCTCCAGCACAACAAATTAAAGTCTTAAGGACCTTGCTGCACCATTCCTCCTCCTGAATGCACACATGCAGAAGCAAGGCCATTGCAAAACACTGCTTTTATTGCCATTAATACTTCACAAGTCAGTCTGTGGCCGCAAAGCCTCCCTGAACAAAAAGCAATGGGTACGACTGAGAGGGATGAGAACAGTCTCTCCATCCAGCTCATCTAAATTTTACACAAGGCACGGCATCTAAATGTAAACTTTTACAAAAGTAATTCACTGATTTTGGCATTATTCTAAAGCTAAGCTTGTGGATAAAAAGTAAAAAAAGTCAGCTTGCCCTACTGCGCTTCATAGGCAGCAGGCAGCTTGTATTTTGGAAAGAATCAATGGCACAAATAACAATTTTCTGAAAACCACGCTCACTATTCTACAGTGTTTCTTATATTTTAGAATTTTAAAAAATATAATAATTCTTGGAAGTACAATGTCATATGTACAAACTATAGCGTTTTCCTTATGGCCATGGATATAAATAACGGCAGTCTTAAAGGCATCGAAAGCATAAAAATTAGAAGCAGAGAACAAAGAAATCCTAAAACGAGCTGAGACAGTCTTTCAAAGCAGTGTAACACAAAGGCTGAATTTTAAAAACATACTGTCTTACTCAGACATAAAGTAACATTTAGTTCCTCAGGAATCTGTCACATTTTCTTCCCCATATTCATGAACAATGAAGAAGCATTATGAATTTATTATGAGCTCCCAGTTAATCAAATTAAGACTGAAATTAAAAGTAGAGACAAAAAAAAAGCAGGTCTGTAGTTGTAAGACAACTTCAATGGGTGGGGGGCGGGGGGGGGAGAGCTCTAGAAAGTGGTTTACCCTTCCTGGTAGACTGGATAGATATAAAGGAACAGACATATGAAAAAAACACAAAAACCATTTATTTGTCCCTTTCCTTCACTCTTGTAAGTGTTAAGTAGGCAAACATTATAGCAAAGTCTTAAACAATGCTTCCTGCTCCCCAGCCCTTTAACATGTTTACCTTTCACAAAGCCAGTTTCTGGCTGGTAGGAGTTTGATATCAACCTCCCACTTACTTATCTACAGTATACAGATTTTTACACTGTACCCATCTCCATGGTATCCAAGAGCCTTTTCACACTGCTCTCCTCCCACTTTCTCCCCACTTTGTTTCTCTCCTCCCTAGGGAAACTGACAGGAGAATTCCTCAGCAAAGCTGTCACCTTTCTCTCTACAAGCCTCTCCTTTCCTCTGCTGCTTTCCTTTCATTCATTTGCATGTTGCAATACCCAGTTTACTGCTTAAAATGCCTAAAATGCCTTACCAGTCTCAGAGATTTTTCTCTAATTTTATGGAAGATCCTTAGGTTTTTTTTCCTTTTGGTTGTTCGAAATCTACCTACACAGGCAATTTGAAAGAGAATCTTTATCCGAAGCGGGCTTGGAGTGATTTCTGCTGTAGAAATCAAAATACGTGAGCAACTGGAGGGATTTACATGCAGGGGGAAAAAAAAAGGCAAAAGTGAAACAGGTTTCAATGATATTAACTGATGATTTAACCTTCAGTTGTTTTATAAGCTCTCAGCTGGGAATTAAGGCATTGCAATACTAAATTAAAAATGGACTCATAGATGCAGAAACAGAATAAATAATACAGCAGGTGGTATGTCCTTCACATCAAGGTGCTTCCCTAGCAGTAGGCAAATTAACTTTGGTCACTTGTATACAGCTAGACAGTCACATGTAGCAGGAATATTGTCTTTGCTTATAATGTCAAGATGAAAGCATCCTCAAATTCAGTGAAAAATACTAATTGTTGTGGTTGGATATTGATTTGGACTTATTTACATTTGTTTTCACTATAGGTTGCTGTTCTTAGAGATATATAAAAATATAGGTGTCATAATCAGTGTTCAAATTTTAACCTGTAGCTCTACGTAATATGGGTATTCAGAAAGCTCCTCAGAGCAGCACAGGGTAGTTAAATAGCTGGTTTAGGTTTAATAAAGATTGTATTTTTATAAGTTTGTTTGGAAACTTTCCTTCAATTCCTTTAAAATAAGACAGATAAGTCCTTTGAGTGTTCAGTACACAACATTTTTTTTTAGGGTGATATAAGAAAAACTAGAATTTATTCCTAAAAAAACAATATAAGTTTGGAAAGCACTAACTTCAAACCCACTAAAAGTTCCCCACTTTACAGAGAAGCAGAAATGTGAAGAAAAATAATCCTCGTGTGCAAAAAGGCCTCTGTGAAATGGATATCTACTCACTTAAAAGGATCTGCTGCACAAAGATGATCAGGCCTCTCTATGGTACTGAATGATAAAAATGTTTTACTTTCTACTCCACTTATAATTGGACTGCTAAAATATCCATAGAAAAGTGAGCTAGATACTATTTTTCCTTCTCCATTTACATTTTTTTCTGCTAAAAATTAAGTCAACTGAAAATGAATGTTTCATGGGTCCAAATTTATAGAACACCCGACTCAGGAGTCTGAGAGCTCAATAAGTGAAATTTAAGGCAGAAGTTAACAAGGATTTATACTGTGATTTGTAACTTGCCAGAAGGAAAGAAGCTCAGCTTGAATTTCGGGTCCAAGATGAGACAATATTTTTCTGCTTTTTACATCCTAGAAATCCAGTGAACCCAAAGACTACAAAGTCAGAACATACCCTTCTAGGCATGCCAGCCACGCGGGTGCTGTTTGTGGCCCGTGTGGTCATGTCCAACCATTTCCAAGGACTGCCTCTGGGAGAGCCCCCTATGCTCCAAACCTCCCTCCCCACAAAACTATTACAGTTAGCATGTCAGGCATTTTGATTGCAAGAATATGATAACATTCAAGAAGAAAATGTGCCAAAAACATACTGGGAAAATCCACATCAATTAATAAAATTTCAGAGAAACGAGATTCCAGAATTTGAGATTTACTCATACACTGATGGTTGCAAAGAAATGGTCCATGGGCACAGTCAGCCACCAAGTGTGCCTTGCATCTTCTATGGAAGCAGTACGGTACTGGAGACAATTCAGGCTAGATATTTGGGTGTGATCCAGTCACTTCCTATCTTTTTGTCTTTTAAACTTTGTGTCACTTCTTTGGAAAAGAGAGGCACCTCCTAGACCTTGCTACCTGCACTGCTCTGTGCTAAGCACTGCTGCCTTCCTACCACCCGCACAAGCCTCATGGAATGAATTTTGACTGTTTTCATTCTAAGGATCATATCCATTCTATCGCTGTGTTTGCTTTCCCTTATATTTGTCTCAGGGCTTTTCCTTTAGGAAATTTTCTTTGTCAGCTTCTACAGAGAGGTTTTGGAATAATGTTTGTAACTAGATCTTAAACCACTGGAAATTCTGTGCTCATGCTCCTCTGAATGTCTTTTGTTGCCTCCTGTCATTAAAGGGGTTTATTATATTTTTGTTTTCATTTATATCATTGTTTCCATCTACTTTGGGCTTCACGTCTGGGGATTTTAGATGTCTCTGTCCCATTAGCACTGTTGAAGGAGAAGGAACCTCTCTGGAACCTATTCACTGATGCTTCTTAAGTAGAAAAAAGCATTTGTGATTTGGCTGCTCACAGCAGCCACTTACCTGGCAAGTCTGTAAAGGTATCTGACTTCAGACAGGGTGTTAAAAGTAGACAAGGTTTCCTGTTCACAAGCTGTTGGGTGATACAAACCATCATAAAACAAAGGCTTATCATTACAATATTACCATAATTCTTTCAGAGCAGATGGTCTCATGCAGGACAAGGGGAGATGGTTTTAAACTAGAAGTGGAGACATTTAGATTAGATATTAGGAAGAAATTCTTTGCTTAGAGGGTGATAAGGCACTGGAACAGGTTGCCCAGACAAGTTGTGGATGCTCTTTCCCCGAAAGTGTGCAAAGTCAGGTTGGATGGGACTTTGACCACCAACCTACTCTAGTGGAAGTTGTCCCTGCCTATGGCAAGGAGGTTGGAACTGGATGATCTTTAAGGTCCGTTCTAACTCAAGTTTTCTATAATTCTATAATGATTCTACGCAACCAGGTGGTGAAGTTCTGCATCAAGGCTGCTTGCCTTCAGCTTTCTAACAATATGCAGTTGGTTCAACCTATCAAAGCCAAATCTGAACTTCATACCAGTCCCACAAGCATAATTATATTTGGTTAAGATTTTTAAGGGGTAGCTAGGATGTGTATCAACAAATACCAGTTATCATTTCCCTTCCTGTAAAAACTCAAAAGATAACCTCATTACCAGTGTGTCTCTTCTGCGTCTCAGTTGAAAGCTGCTACTGATACAACCTACACCAGCATCAGCAACAGTTCCAAGTTACTCCTAAAATCAGTCTTTGAAATATCTAGCTCTGGCAGAAGAGAGCATAAGGACCAGTGGCACCTGCCCTCCCAGGGCTTACTCACAACCATGTGTTCCCTCTCAGAGCAACACAGACCCCACTTGCAATGGCAAAGCTGGCCCAAGAAGAACATATTAAGACTTGACTTTTTTTTTGTCTGTCTGGTACTGCAGGAAATAGTAGAGATTTTGCAAGACCTTTCAATCATTCCCTGTGAGCTGTCAGTTCCTCTGCCCTCCCAAGGAAACAACCTTTCCTCTTAGCTCCTGATGAGACGCAACCTGCTGCAAAGGCAGCCTGTGCCAAAATGTCTCCCACCCACAGCGTTGCGAGTGAGAAGCCTGTCTTGTCAATTTATCTCATTGTATTCTGATGAGATGGCCCAGACTTGTCCAATTAGGTTTTCTCAACATTTTACTAGATTGCTATTGTCCAATATCCAATTTCGCATATGCACTGATGAACATCCAATATCCAATTTCACGTATACGCTGATGTTTTAATTCCTTTTTCCAAAAGCTAATTTAATGTCAAAACAGAACTTGCTAATGATTTATCTGCTTTGTCAGGTTTTTAGTAAAAGCATTTTCTTTTATCATACTCTGCCTTAGTCACCATTCCCAATTAGTTATCAAGAACATAAATAAAACATGATGATTTTGTGGAAAGGATAAGTTACAATGAAAATAAATAAATCATGTTTGCCATATATCAAACACTTTGGCTGTGTATCAATGTATTTATCATCACGCACCTTATCACATTTAAATACATATATTGTGTCCTTTTCATTCTGAATAAAAAGGAAACGTTAAAGAAGATGAATTTCAAAAATATTCTGAAAATATTACAATATTCATACTAATACATGTTCTTTCAGATTGTATTACATCTCAAAAAATGCAACTTCTCTACAACCCTTTCCATGATTAAAGGAAGTACTGACAGCAGCAACAGAAGGAACATTTCCTTAGCAGAGTTTTCAACAAAAGGTGACAGACATTTAAGTAATGAGGAAATAATTGACTGCATTATCTACTTTTTATATCTCAAATAAACTAAGTAAGAGAAAATAACTCCAGAAGAGAGGGTAAAGTGCTACAATGGCCCCGGATAACATAGCTGATCTCCTTGCACTGCCATTGGCTTCATTACTCCTTCATCTAGTAACCGTGACAAGTTAAACTGAAACACAGCCTTGATAATTTTTTGATAACCCAGGAAATAAAACATGATAACCATTATGACATTTTCCAGGGTAATGTTAGCATGAATCTGTATTAGCATGAACTAATTACAATTGCCCTACGATTAACATGTACTTACAAACATGAATCTTTTAGAAGTTATCATCTGAAATATAATCCATGCCGCTTTCATAAGAATATAATATACAGACTAAATAGACTAACTAGCCAAGCCTGAAGGGAAAAAAGCCTATGTAGACTAGAATTAGCTCTGAAGTGATTCAAAATGATACTTTAAGACACCCTTTTCATACTTAATACTTAATAGTAGGAAAATAAGTGGCGGTACTGGCAACAGCCACAAACCCTATTTATTTCTTACTTCCTTTTCAGTATTTAGACACTTAGAGAACAATACATCAGCAAGAACAAAAAACTCTTTTATAGCTTTCATTTGTCAGAAATTTACACTCTTGACTGACAGAACAAGACTTTGCTGCAGTGATACATATACTTGTGACCTCTGGGTCCAATTATCGTAATTGACAGCACTTACAAGAGATTCCACAAATTATTTAAGATGTCTTAGACTAAACACAGCATGATAAATACAGGTCCATTTGGAACTCTTCACTTTCTTGTTCAAATAATTGCACCATTGTCCAAAACTATGCCTTCAAAAATCTGGAACGAGGAATGTCAAAGTTCTCTGAAGCTGAGAAATGATGATGCTCTCAAAGTGCTCTGAATCTGAGAGATGATGATGTGGTCCTTCCCAGAATAACATTGCTGTGAGGAAGAGGTCAAGACTTTTCAGTTGACGTTTTAATTCCTTTTTCCAAAAGTAAATGAATAGGAGAATAAACTTCAGGACAAAACCAACTGCATTTTCAACTTTCTTTCAGGTGAAGCATTTCTAAGTGTCTTATCATCTGACTGACAGCAGGCTGACCATGAACTAGCAGCGTGCCCATATGGCCAAGAGGGCCAAGGCATCCTGGTCTGTATTAGGAATAGTATGGCCAGTGGGCCTGACCATTCTTCCCCTGTAGTTGGCACTGGTTAGGGCACACCTTGAGTCCTGTGTCCAGTTCTGGGCCCCACAATTTAGGAAGCATGTTGAGGGGCTGAAGCATGTCCAGAGAAGGGCAACAAGGCTCATCAAAACTCTGGAGCACAAACCCTGTGAGGATTGGCTGAAGGAGCTGGGGTTGTTTAGGCTGGAGAAGAGGACGCTCAGGGGAGACCTTACCACTCTCTATAGCTGCCTGAAAGGAGGCTGGAGCCACATGGGGGTTGGTCTCTTCTCCCAGGCAACCAGTGACGGGACAAGAGGACACAGTCTTAAGCTGCATCAGGGGAAGTTTAGGTTGGACATTAGGAGGAAGTTCTTCACAGAAGGGGTGATTTGGCATCGCAATGGGCTGTCCAGGGAGGTGGTGGAGTCACCGTCCCTGGAGGTATTTAAGGAAAGACTGGATGTGGCACTTAGTGCCATGGTCTGGGTGGCAAGGTGATAGTAGGTCATAGGTTGGACCTGATGATCTCAAAGGTCTTTTCCAACCTACTTGATCCTGTGATTATGTGATCAGATATACAGTCATTGCACACATTTAGCAACCAACATAAACAAACTCACTTTCCTGTGATTGTACCCGAGAAACAAGCTTTGGTGTAAAATAGAAATACAAACATTTCTTCTACCTCTTACCACCATGAGCAGCAGTTGTATCTCCTACCTAATGGCAATAGCCAAGATGCAAGACATTCTGACCCTGGCGTGGATAGGATCATGTGGATCATGGGCACAGAAATAACTGTGACAGATCACTAACAGTCCAAAGGTCAGGCACGACTTTCCACAGAGACTCTGCAGAGGTAAGAACCCAAGCTTCATCTTGTGCTGAAGAAGGGATGGCCAGACCAGTTGTCTCAGGAGTTTACTTCTTGCCTGGTGCCCAGGTCCTGCATGTCCTACAGCATTTGCAGAGGTTCACCCAGCCCCTGCATTACACCCCTGAGCTGCACATCCAGGAGGACCAAGGAGGGGAACACTTCAGTAACTGGATATAGCAAATCCAGGCGGCTCGACAGAATACATCCAAGGGGTACAAGGGTGATGACTGTGAGTCCTCTCTCTGTCTTGGAAGGTGGTCACCTTCTCAGGGCAAGAGGTAGGGGGATCCTGAGAAAGAGAAGAGAAGGCTAAAGACATGCCAGAGATTTCTTTCTCATGGAATCTTCATCCTTGAAGATTTTCAAAACTCAGATGAAAAATCCCTAAGAAACCTGCTCTAACTTTGAAAGTAGTCTGCACTGAGCAGAGGCTTGGACTTGAGGATCTCTAGAAGCCTCTGCCAACCTAAGTTATTCCACAATTTTAATATATTAGATTTAATGTACTGATACAGTCAAATATCACAGTAAAATATAAGATTAAAATGCATCAGTTCCTCTATGCTCCTTCAAACAGTTTTAATTGACATGCAATTCCTATTTGTACCAATGAATCTTAAATTTGAATAGTGAGTACATTTACATCCACCTGCAAAATCCAAAAGCCATATAGAAGCATAGCAGTTTTAGAAGGCAGCTAAGGACAGGTATTCTCTCAGAAGTTACTAGTCACCCCAGGGCTATAATTTTTTTAATTCATGGGAGAGTAAGGCATGGAGAGCTATTTGACCCAGGAAGTTGCTGATGAAATCTTATCTGAGTTGCTCTGATTTATCTTTAAGCATCTGTATTGGGTCTGACTGAGGTAAAGTTCACAGCCCTCACAGCACTGTGCTTTGCATTAGTAGTTGGACGGGTGTTGATAACAGACCAGTGTTTTGGCTACTGCCGAGCAGCGCTGCCCCTCTGACTTCCCTCATCAATGAGATGGGAGTGGGAAAGATCCTGGGAGGGGACACAACCAGGCCAGCTGACCCAAATTAGCCAAAGGGATATTCCATACCAGATGACGTCAGCTCAGATATAAAAGCAAAGGGAGAGAGGAGGAAGGGGGAGCATTCATGATTCTTCAGAGTTTGCCTCCCAGAGGAACCATTACGTGTGCTGAAGCACTGCTTCCCAGGAAGTGGCCAAACATCACTCGCTGATGGAAAGTAGAGATTGACTTTTCACTTCACTTATGTGCACGCAGAGTCTCACTTCTTTCTTTCTTTCACTGTAATAAAACTACCTTATCTCACCCACTGGTTGTTCTCCATCTTATTCTCTCCCCTGTCCCATTGGGGAAGGGAGTGATAGAGCGACTTAGTGGACACTTGGCACTCAGCCAAGGTCAACCCGCTGCAGCATCTGACTGAACTTTGTGCAAATACAGATTCTAGAGCTTGTTATACATATATTGGATCAGAACAAACGTCTTCATTTTCACTCTTTAAAATACAAAACTAAGTAACAACAGCTCATTTTCCTCTCCCTGCGCTAGTCTATTAAGATACAAAGGATGTATGGGCAGGCCTTGCAATGCCTAGACTACAAAGTCTCCTAGCTGGAGAGGATGGTACTACATCTTTATCTTAGTGGTAAGAATAATCCCTCCTCAGGGAAAAGGACACCTTGGTATTACTCTTGTCACTGCGATACCCTGAGGGTACACACCAAAAAGGTGCAGGTAAAAGTCAGTATAGAGCAAGGCTACAGGAAATCACAGCAAATACTTTCAGGTTGGGGAATTTTAAGCCCTTTAGCAGATAGGTCCTGGCTACCTCCCCACACTTGTAACTCATCTGACAGACTGTCAGCATACAGAGATGCTATGCACTGCAGATACCACTGCCACCATCCCTGACAAGAGTTTTGTCTTCTTTTATTTCTCCTGAGTAGAAGCCATAGTCCTCCTTATGGGGCAGTTTGGATCCTACATGCCAACCTGCTCTTTCCACAGGGCTGAATCCCTGCCAGGTAGAGCTGAGCTGGGCTGCAATAGCCTGCAGCACACCTATATTGAGGAAAAAAACTGCTTTTCTCTCAGGAATGGTCTCGAGTGAGCACGCCAAAACTAGTGCTGGGGAAGTGGAGGTGCCCCACCACCAGGGAGAGGGCTGGACCCAGTGGCACCAACCTGCACCGTGCCCCTGGTACCTCACTGGGCAGCACTTGGCTCTTCGAAGGTTTGGTTAGAGATGTGGGATGCTTCCTTGCTTCCATCTCACCCACACACCATCAACAAAGCCAGCCACGGCTTGGGCCCTCTCAGGTTTTAGTCTGGGAGAGTATTGTGAAATAAGTTTTTATTGGGGCTTGTTGCAAGAGATCTTTTTAATGCACAGTGTCAAAAAATTAGGTGACTCAAAAGCACACATTATTGAGATATAATAATATATATATAAGGCAAATGCCAGGGAATACCAGGTGGTATTTCTCCTTGCTGCTCTGGAATAGTACTTAGGATTTATGTGTGAAGCATGTGGATTTTAAATATTTTGATTCCTGTACTTGCACTGCAGAAGCAAATCCATTAAACATGTAAAATAGAGTAATAGTCCTTCCATGTATCTTGAAAGAAACTAATTGTCATTAAAAATTAAAGTTTATGGTTTTGTGGCATAGGACTTGGCAACAAAACTCTCCCAATGGCCTGCTTTATTCTACTGTGTAGGAGTCACATAGATACAAAGACATTCAGTTCAAAAATTATAAGAAAGGTAAAAGAGGATGTTTTAAGTATAAAAGTTACCACAACAAAAATAATTAAGGAAACATCCTAACTGTTTACCTGCATTTATGGTGCTAGTATCACAGATCTTTCCTGCTATGAAGTGAATTCGTACTAGAAGTTGTGAATCATTACTTCAACTATCCAGAAAGTTACCTAATTGTTTATAATTTATTAGCAGTTTAGCTATGACATATGATTGCTTTTACAAACTATTTGATAAATCAAATTTCAAATTTATTAACAGCTAAAAATAGACCTCACCTATATAAGTGGGGGAAACCAAAGTCTCCACTGTGTAAGGACGAGAGTCTGTAAATATTATTTGATATTACACGTCAAACAAGGATTTTATACATTTGTCACTTTGGAGAAGTTGAGACTCTACATATAAGTAGCACTCTATCATTGATGGGAGACCCACTGAGATGAATCAGACATCTGATATTTCATCTAGCCATTTTCCCTGCCCAGGTGAATGTTGCCCTGAAAACCGGGAGCCAGGCATAATTTTTTCAACAGCTGCTTTGTAGTTCTATGTAAGTCAAGTCCATTTAGTCACCTTTAGGCCCAAGACACAAACTGAACCAGCAGCACACTGCAGAATTCATGCATAGGCAGAACTGGGACATTTCACTCCTGATGGACAGCTGCAAGTGACAGCAGAAAACCAGAGAAGGATGCATTATTTTTAGGAATGCTTATTTCATAGATTTAGGCTATACAATTCTTTCATGCAAAGAGAACAAACAGAGAAGGATGCCTGTGCCTCATTCATGCCCTTGGCAATGTTTGATAGCACAGGGGGATATAGATTTCAAAACACAAAGCGACTACCCACACCTCCTTCCCCAAAGAGTAGGCATTCTTATGGAAATAATAGCTTTCTCTTTAAGGCAGAAATATTACCCATGTTTCATTCAATGTTGAACAATAGGATAGTTTACTGCAAGCCCCAGTCATGTGGAGAGATTTTGCTGAAGGTAGGATAAAACAAGGATAGGTCTCAGTAAGCAGGTTATAATTTTTTCAATACCAGTTAAACAGTTATGCTTCTGGTGATGATTTTTAAGGAGGGAGATCATCACTTGTGCAGTCAGTTTTTGAGAATACAGAATTGGAAGAGTGGTAGGCCAGTTTTAATCTCTAAGCTGATGATACCACACTGTTAAAACTGTGTAGCTTCAATACATCGCTCTAATCTTTGATCAGCTTAGTGCATACATACCACTAAGTGACCCAAAGATGCACACAGAGAAAGGGTACTTTTGCTGCCTATTAAGGGGGGAAAATGGATGTAAAACACACACAAATATGCTTATTTCTCTGCAGTTGATGCTCCCCCAGTGCTGTGAGAGGAGTCAGGGGAGCCTGGGGAATTCCCAGGAGTGTTACGAAGCTGGCAGTCATAAAATACCTGATACACTCTAGGGGATAGTTTCAAACTGAGCACTGGAGACGACAGTGCTGTCTCACCTCTTGAGAGCAGGAAATAGAGGCACAGCTTATCTACAATATGGGAGATTGAACTGCAAGTCAAATATCTGCCAAATGGAGATGGGAGAATCTTATCTTTTAAATGGCTGCCATGATCAGTTATTGTGAGATAATATTCATCTTCTCTGATGAAGATTTTCTTCATTTTGCAGAGTTAGAAAAACGTTACTAATGTTACTCAGACCACAAAGAGCGCTAAAATTTAGCTGTCAGAGGTCTTGCAAAAAAAAAAAAAAAAGATATGTTTCTGCCTTTTCATAGAAAAATATCCCAATTTTAGAGCACTGGAGTGGGGAAGAACTCTGAAATTAATCAGAGGAATATTTGGATCTGTGTCAACTATATTCCAGGACAACATGCTAAGTACTCCCCTATAAAGAAATGATTAACAATTAACACTTTTCTTCAGCTCTCTATGTTTTGGGATTTCGCAAGGCTTGTAAGGGGCAGTAAGGCTGTACAAAGTTAAGTAGTTCTCTGAGCAGGACAAATTTTTTACTTGTTTTTTTTTGTGATGCTTCTAGAGTTTTCATTTACCATCAGAGAAATAAGCACAAGAACTGGTGGAAGGGTACAGGAACATTGTTTTGTTCGTAAATGTATATGTGGAATGACCTTTTATGTATCTATTTTCTTAACTACAAGCTAAAGTAAATGTAGTTTTAGAGGCATGTTTTTTCTTTCTGTCTTGACTATCCAGTTGAAAATAAATTGTTTTCAGCTTGTTTGTTTTTAATTCTTCATTACATGTTGCTTTCAAGGAAATGTCACCTCTCAAGAACAAAAGGTTAAGTCACACAATGCTGAACTATATAATCAGTCTGCTTGACAAGCCTAGGCTACTGAAAATATTAAAGAATGAGCACCTGACTAGTAGACAAGTAATCTCCACTGACATAATTTCCTTTCTCAGTGTTTTAATTATTCTCATGGGTCATCCTGTCTTCATAAACATCAACACTGATGTTACCTCATGACTGGTAAACACCAGCAATTTATTTTTTTCAAACCGGAATCTAGTATCAGCAATGAAATTTCCTGGGCCTGTCCCAGTTGCACTGGGATGAAAAACTAAAGAGCTCTGTTGCTCAGCATTTGTATTGCTTATTCTAACCAAAACACTATTAAAAAAGCTATAAAAAATGTTTTGACACAGACAAGATTCCAAAGTATAAGTGGTCTGTTTATTTACACAAATGTTCTGTACAACTAATGCAATATCCTACTGAATTTCAGACTGCCTTAGATTGATGAGTTTTTGTTATTCAAACACGCAAAAAGCCATGACGTAACTGCAGCTAATTTGCTGTTTGGAGTGCTTGGAGAAAGTGGCAATTCATTTTGTGACTCGCATTTAAATACCAAGAGAAGATATCATGATCTGTGAACTAGAACAGAAACATTACTGTTATGTGACACAGTGTGGAAATTCATATCAATGCAAATGTGGGGGGGGAAGGTGTTAAATAAAATAAACTACTACTTCAATACCTGTCGTTTTTTTCCTTTGACCCATCTTCAGGAAAGGATGCTCCTTTAAATTCCATACTGCTTTTTGTGGCAGATAAGTAAATGCTTTCTAATTTTCAAAGGTGACCTGGTATTTGCTGTTCAAATTTTTTCATATTTAAAATTACAAGACCAGGAAGAATGGCAAAATCATGTACACGATCATAGAAGGCAATATTTTCTACACTGTGTTACTGATGAAAATATGTTTGAAGACCATCTTTGTATGCACTTGTTTAAACAAATAATTAATTCATGCTGAAGCCTCTTCAAATGCATGGGTATGACATGGTCTACTCTTGATCACAAAGAAAATAGCATTAATTCTGGTCCACTCTGCAGTGCTGGCTTCCTCACTGACATGTACTGTGTGCTTGTCATTCTTTGTAACTATGAATTCGAACAATTGGAAATGGGAAACAGACACTTGGCATTCTTTGCTGGAAATTAGACATTTAAAAACAGGGAAAACTGAAAGTCTGAATTTGATTACAGGTTCAACTACAAGCATCAGGGGTGAAAAAACGTAATAAGCCTTTGAGGTATCGGCACAATAAGGTCAGAACAGTGTAAGAGTCACAAAAATTTACATATAACTTGAGGAAACAGGACAAAACAGCATTAATTGGCCTCAGAATAATAAAATAAATATTCCAGGGGTCATGTGTGTTTGCTCTTTGACTTGTCACACAGATGCTTATTATAGTTCAGTATTTTGTTGTGATTAATATCCATTCACAAGTCAAGCCCTGATTCAGCAGTATGCCCACATTTAATCACATATTGAACTGCAAAATATATACTTTAGTATTTCGTTGGGTTGCAGCATAGACATAATCACTATTAAATCTATTATTAAATTAATAAAGATTTAAATTGGTGAATCTAATAATATTTGCTACATACACATTTGGGTCTTAACTTCAAAATCAATGAGTATTTCAGCTGAAAAATTTAACACAAAGTACATAATACAGAAGGTAAACAATGTCCCCATTTGCTACCATTGGATATGCATTGATAGCTATGATGCTGTCATCAGCTCCCATGCAGTTTATACATTTGGCATTCCCTGCATCACACTGCACAGCCCAGCCTGTCCTGCTGTAGCCCTGAGCATGGTTTATTACACCTCTGACATTTTTGGAGCCTTTTGCTGAGAAAGAGAAATACCAATATGGACACTAGAAGATTACAACTAATTGTCTACCGGTTCACTTCGTCAATATCTTTATGTTTTAGTGCCTCAGTAGAATTCATCCTTCAGGCACTGCTTTGAGAAAAGAATGAGGAAAAGTCACTAAAGCAGAAGGAGTCCCATGAGGATGCTCCACAACTCTAGAACCGCACCAACAGCTAGACTTTTTCTGCTGACTCAGCTACACTGGAGCAGGTGGGTTTGGAATAACAATATAGGCTTTGCCAAGGGTATAAAGGGAAACAGGAATATATAGTGTATGTTCTCATACATATGTTTATAGTTTTTACTCTGAAATTTTTTACTAAAGTAAAAAACGAGGGCTGAAAAGTTGTAATTAACTTACTTATCATTTTTAGACTAATGCTGGTTATATTGAATAATATAACTAATGCAAATGAGATGGTAATTTGGCCCTACTCTGTAGAGTTACAACAACATAGGAAATGCAGAACAGAAAATAAAACCTGCAGCAGCATTCTTGGGATCTGAGAAAAAAGCTTTGTTCCCTGCTGCTTTGCCAGCACCACAAGCACAAAAAAAGGAAAAAAAAGAAGCTGTAAAGATCAAATAATTCAATGTTCAAACTTGGGTCTTCCAAGTGGTGCAAAACAGTCTTTACCAAAACCAACTAGAGCACAAAAATTAATCCAAATGATTCAAAGTAACCCAGTAGTCTTTCACAGTATAAATACTTTACTGTTGGCATTTGTTACACTAACAACCAGTAATAATAACCTTTTGTTCTTTGAGTTTACACAGGACATTTTGGATTTACTAAGGAGAAGGATACAACAGACTAGTGGTGGGTTTTTTTCAAAGGGAGGTGATTAGGTAAACCAGAGGAGCACATAAAATGCAAACGCACAACCTAAAACATCAGAATTTTTCATGCTTTCTGATATTTCATGTGTTTTTTCCAAACATGTAATTAGCTTATATACTTCTATATACACCTTTTAATTTAACACAGTATCCTAGATATTTTATTCAATAAACCCTAAAAATAGTGTAAATAGACAAAACAGTAACTCCTTCATCTTCCCACATTTTTTAACTGATTAGACAACATTATAGCTTTCACAGAAGCAAATACTATAATTAAGTCTATCAATTTCATTACAACATCTCTGCATTCACCTGCTCATCCTCCTTCTCCAGAATTATCCTTTTGTAGCTCGATTCATCCAAAACAGCATCTGAAATGTATCTTTGTATTTTGTGGCTTATTGCAAATGCTGCTTTTAGAAAGTCCACTAAAAACATGTTCATCCCTGCGAATTGGGTGTACAGGGTAAAAGAAAACAGAGAGGGGCTCGCATGCAGCCCTGGGGGTGGTCTGCCTCGGGAAGGCTGCTGTGGTTCCTGCTCCTCGTTACCCACACTGTCCTTGTTGCACAAGTCACGCCTGCATGGGAGGGAGCTCAGCTATCAGAGCACGCAGCAGCTGCCAAGCAGGCCCTATTTGCAGCACAGAGAACTGGGAGGTGACTGAAAGCCATGAGATGATGCCATGCTGCTGCCAGAAGAAGAGGCTGTCCACTCCTGCCCGCTGCCAAGGCACCTTCTCATATGCTCATTTGGCTGCTTATCCTGCCCAATGCCAAGCCCATTCAGTTCACTGAGCTGCAAGAAAACAAATCCAGAAATAAACGAATTTTTAAAAAGTTAATTTCTGCTGGCATATTGAGCTAGATCCTGGCTTCAGAGAGAGAGCTGAACTGCACACCCAGGGATGAGGGGGACATGAGGCAGAGCAGAACGCCCTCATCTCATGCCAGCAGGACCAGTGGCTTGAGAGAGAGGAGGTCAGTGCTCTCTTCTGAGCTCAGCCCAAGTTAACCAACCACCGATTTAAACAGTAAACAGCTTTCTTAGATGTTCAAAAGTTAAACCAAGCCCTTTAGAGAGGACAAGTCCAGAACTGAGGGTCAGTAATTTCAGTGGGAAGGTGAGGAGAGCAGGCAGGCAGAAGCAGACCAGGGCAGGGACCCCCTTGCCTCTCCGAGCTGATTCACAGTAACATGTCTTCTCTTCAGAGAAAATTAAGGGAGCTTATACTTAAAACATCAAAATGTAACAGGACGGGTAAACAGTTACTTTGTGACAATTGGAGCATAGAATGAGGAGATTTTCGGCTGAAACTTTTTACTCAGTGCCACGAAAAGCAGCAACTGGACCCGATGGCATCAAACACTCCCGGGACGAACCCACGTCGGAGTCCTCACACAGTCAGTTACACTTTGATGGGTACAAAGGTCGTTTCTCAAACTACTGATATAACCAATAACAATGGATTTTCAAAAATTTCAAACTAAAAATCAAGTTTCCAATGAATTATCTTTGCCCAGTACTAAGGCTGTCATTTCTCCTTCAAACATACCTGACTTTTCCCAGTCCCCCAGGACAGTGAAACTACTCTGCGTGAATGATTCCTTCATGTGAAAAATTCTCTCATGCTTTGTAAGCATAAATGAAGTTCAGAAGTCATGTCTGACAAAGAGGATGTCCCTCATGAGACTGCCAAAGGAATTCATATGCAGTTTATGAAATGTGGGTGATGTTATAAAACTGCTGTGCCACTGAAAGCCTGTATGTATGTCAAGTCTGCTATTTGTGGTAGTGTTTCTGTCATTTAGCTCCCAGTTCAGAGATGGTGAGCAAACTGACACATGGAGAAGACATCCCCAATAGGTGAGACAGTCGAGAAACACAGGACAGAATAAAGACTAGGCATGACTTGTTAAAGCAGTTCCCTGCTTTTTAATTTAGAGAGAACTTTTGAGGCAGAGAAATTTCCCTGGATGGCTTCCAGATTTTGGTTGGTGACCATCTAAATAAAAATAACCACGGCAGTGCTGGAAGCAGGGATCAGAACTATATGCCTTTGCTCCCAGAGGACAGCCCTGAACAGACAGCAAAATCTTATCTTCTCCTGGAGAGTACCCAAATTTCAAAAGAAACACTGTGCAGTCTCTCGTCTCTAAAATGATCCATAAAAGTTACAACATTTATTATGACTCATGTTTATCCCTCCAAGGGCTGAAAATTAGACTTCTTCAGCTGCCAGGGACAGAAGCAACTTTGAATTAAGCTGGGCCTTAGATATACCCTGTGACTTCAGCTCCCAGAGACAGTCACCTGACTTAAGATCCTTTTGGGTCTGGACCCAAGAGTCTTAACTGCATTTCCCTGGCTGCACTTACCTAACATCTCTCCTGAGTCACCTGCTCCAAAGCTGGTCTTGTTCTTGTACCACACACAAAGATCATTCTTCTTTAGGCAGTTTGTTCTTGAATTTAATGTTAGATGTTGTAGGATATGGACTCATTTGCAGATAAATTCACAATATCTTACGAAATTCTGGCAAAGGAATAACATTCTGCTCTTTGTACTTTGGCCTCAAGAAGTGTTATTTTTCACTAAGTTAAGTATAATAATGTTAAAATAAATATACTTGTTGTCTCATTGTGTCATTATAGATTATCATTACGGCCTTGCACTAATGTGCTATTTTCCACATGTCCAAGGATTTACAGGACTCCCTCACGCTTTGAAAAAGGCCATTATATATACAACAAAAGCACTATTCTCAGTCTAATCATGTATTGCTTCGCCACTGTTTTTTCCTGAGGCTGCTTTGTTTTCTGGAACCTTACAATCTACTTAGAAAAATCTAATGTACCTGGTGCCTATTTCTTTAAAAAATCCTGTGTAAAATGGCAGCGGACAGCAATAACACATAGTTAAAATCAGCCATCATAGAATTATAGAATATTCTATGCTAGAAGTGGCCCACCAGAGTCACTTTTTAATTTTTTTTTTTAATTAGTCTGATATTTGTCTACAAGAGGAAATGAGGATCAGCTCTTTAAAGTATCTTTAACAATTCTTTGTGGTTCAGATCTAGTCTGATCCAAAGCACTACTGGCAGCTGCATTATTAACGTGCATTATCTAGAGAGAGCTGAGCAGAATCTCCTTTTCTTTCTTTCTTCTTGTCTCTCAAAAATTCACTGAAACTATTACAGATGTTCCGATCCTGCACTCCAGATGGGAGAGCACAGAGGAACACATGATGGCTCACTTGCTACTTATGTGTTTGTGCTTCTGTCCAACAAACACTGATGGTCTGGCCTAAGTACTCACTTAAAGGGACTGGGAAATGCTCCAAAATTCCCCCATTCAGACGTGCCCAAAGAAGGTCTCTTGGCTACGTTTACTTTTAGCATCCTTTGCAGTCCCTACTGACACACACCTCACACCGATTTCAAAGGGAAATTTTATAAATCCATGTTGACATTTTCAATAGGGACACTTTAAACACGGACACTTTGAACACACTGACCTTATGCTTTTATAAGTGTAGCATCTTTAGCCATTCCACTCCTGCATCTTAGCTGAAAATAAGTACTTTGGTTACTTCTTTTTGATAGTGGCTTCTACATGAACTCAACGGGATAAGTTACTCATGCAAGTCATGTGGAAAGGCTGCTGAGATAAAACTCTGAGAAGAAATGAAGGGGATGGATAGGAGGCTATTGTACAATAGCATTTGCAAATGCCATCAAAGAGCCCAGAGGAGATACCTGGTCTAGGCAGGTAGTGGGAATAAATTGTGCTGCAAAGTAAAAAACAAAGCTGATACGCAAGACAGCGGGAGAGAAGCCACTGGGGAGGTGTTCATAGTGCAAATGTCTGACTCTCACTCCAAGCTAGCTCAGGTGCCAGTGCCCTGACGGTGCTTTGGAGGAGAACAGCAACATCCAGTCTGCCTCTTCTCCTGGTGCAACATGGGCAATCCCTGACTTTTACACCAAGCAACAACTGAGCAAGGTGTCCCGGGAGGCACTGCACTCTGTCAGACACAGCAAGAGTGCCTCAGAGCTGGGTGAGAATGCAGCAGGGGTCTGCCCACAGTGAACTGTAAAGCAGGCAGTGGCTGCAGGAGGATGAGTAGATCGAGCAACAAAGCAAGATCTGAGGATAGACTTGGTGTGCGTGGACAGGGCAGGGAAGCAATAGCTAATTCTGGAGCCTGTCAGGAGACCACAGTCCCAAAAGAGTGCTGGCTTTGCTATATAAGCACAGCTCCAAGTCCTGACACTGGGTTTTGTCTTTCCTTAGTCTGATGCCTTACAAGTAAAGAGAGAAAAGATGCTACAGGGATAGCATCTGCTGCTCTCTAAAAACCACTACTAAGAGCTGAGACAGATGGAGGTGTCTACCTGCCTGTAATGCTTGAATCAGCAGCTTTTGTACAATGTAGCTTCAAAGCTGCTCAAGCTTCAGAGTAGCTTGTTTATGACTGCTGCAACCTTAATGAGTGCTTAACTTGTGAGGGAAATGTCCAGCTGCCTGTCTTTGTGATGATGGACACGGAGATAAACACAATTTGTTCTAACAAATGGCAGAAATAGTGGGACATACAGCTCTTCCAAAAGGTTGCTATTGTCGAGCCTTGCAGTACTCGGCATTAAACAGAAGGTCTTGGGAGGTGAGGTCTAGCTAGAATTACCTACAGGGACTATTGATGTCTCTGCTAAAGCAAAGTCAGTGGCATGGAGACAAAAGATCTGCTGGAGAACAGAAGAGAGAGAATACTCAGAAGCTGATTAATACTCCACTGTCTACCACTCAGGATAGGAACAAATCTTCAGAATTTCCAGTTTTGACCAAAAATAAACATCGAAATTTTCATTATCTGTGACACACATATGCCAAATGGTTTTCAAAAAATAATACTGTCATGTTTTCTTATACCTACCACAATATGACTTATATTGGCCTGTCTGTACTGGCACACTTCTAGATATAGGTATAGTGAGGGCTTGTCTATTACTACAATAGACTGCCTGGAGTTTCTTTGCTGGGTGGGTCTACCATGCTGCAATACCTTCAAAATATATGAGGACCTGCTCAAAATTCCTGTTTCTAAAAAAAAAGATTGGGCAAGGGGCAGGGAAGGGGTGGGGTGGAAGCCTTAGGAGGATGAAGCAAGAGGTCTGACTCAATACCTAAATTCAGTTTGTTTCCAAGGTAGATTCAAGGAAGTACTGCAATTAGGTGTTTCAAAGGTAGATATTAATCATTCTCTAAAATTCTCCAGTGGTCTATCTTCTAAAGAAACCTGCATTGATAGTAAGAAGAGAAAACTAGTTTTGAAAGCAATCACTGGCTTGGCATTAGGGGAATCTGGTAAGAAAGATATCTGTGTGAGTCAAAGGACTTAGCACAGGGCAGGCAGCAATGTGGAAGACAAAGTCTTCCATTGGGGTTTAAGCTGTTCATCTTGGTTTTTGTGCCTTTAACCAAACTGCACCTGGTATTGCTTATAAGGAATGTAAGATAAATCAGACATGACATTTACCATGCTTTCATGCAGCTTCCTATTACTTAGATTACTTGCTGTAATGCTGGCTTTGTATAGACACTTCCTCCTAGACAAGAGACACTTATGATTTTTAATGAGCAACAGCAAAAGCTAACAGAGTTTAGAACTGACAGCTGCCTCACAGTCATATTTAAAGGGTTTGCAGATTTTGCCCTTTTGTGCTCCTCTACTAATACCCAAGTGGGGTGCAGGTGATTAGCAGCTTGGAGAAGTGGTAAGAAGCACAAGCAAGACAAAAATTGGATACTTATCCAGTAGCCTTCTGTCTAGTGCTTTCCAAACTTGAAACCTAGACACTGTCTGTCTGGTGCCCTCAAACCAAGAAACCCAGAAACTCTCTGTCTGATGCCTTCAAACCAAGGGGGGCCACAAGTGAGACAGCCAGTTTTGGTGGTAGCAAAAGTCATTTTTTCCACAAGGATCGTAGGCGTGGGAGACGTGGCTGGGAGCAAGGTGGATATCTGGTGCACAGTTGAATCCCAAATCACCATTGGAAGGAGCCCACAGGGAGAGGATGGTGTGAGCTGCACTAGTAAGCAGATCAAGGGTTGGTCACCCCTGATCTAGGAGAATTCTTCACCTACATTAAAGCACAGAGATGCTTGAATGATTTAACAGTTCAAGGATGTCAGCTTGTCACTGCAAAGATTATATTTGCACATAAATACCTGCACTCATATGAAAAGCTCATGGTTTTTTGTAAGAGTGGCACAGATTTTTCTGTTGCTTAAGTTACTGTCGATATGAGTTAGCCTCCTATATGCACCTTTGTTTTTCTTCCAAAGGCTTCAGGGACATCATTAATAAAATTGGAGCCTAACATGTCTTAGTGTGGAGGTGTTAAATTGTTTGAATTTAAATAAATATGGAAAATTGATATCTCTATTCATCTTTATTTGGTATTCCTCATTGTCCATGTAAAATTTTCAGTCATTCAATAAGATAACAGAAAATATGGTATAGCACTGTCAATTCTTTTTTAATTTTATTTTATTTTCCCTAATTTCTTCTTGAGGATCCATATCATTAAATCAGGAGATGGCAAAATAAACTTCCTTTACTAAAAAGTGTTCTTATCCAAACTTCCAAAGAAATTTAAAGCAAATGAAATTTAAAGGCTCAAAAGCCAAGTAAAATCCAAACTGCAGAAGTATTTTAATAGGAAAAAACCCACATAATTTATAAACAATCCTATGATTTTTTGAGGCTGACTCATGATTCTGTAATGTTTAAAGTTGGCAATACTGATACCCTGTGATTTAGATGACTAATCACAGACTGAAAAGCTAATAATCAAAGTAAGCAGTTTGTGAAGTACCCACAGACTAGAAAATATGTATCTCAACTACTCAGCAAAGGCTTATGTATAAATTGACAACAAATAGAATCAGTTTATATAACTGCTTCACAAAGAGAGAAAAGAGCTAATCAGTTAATCAGTTATTTTATTTGTATCACATAATGCTACCAGCTGCAGTACTGAGTGTGAAGAGGGAAGAGCATGAAATGGAGAGAATAACAGGGTAGCGCTTCAGGACTGCATTCACAGGGAACAGGGGAGTGTGGATGGAATACAGCAAGCAAAATGCAAGAGAAAAAACTGTCTGAAGTAAGGCTGCAATTACACTGCACGCCAGATGAGAACATACCTGGGGGAAGGAGGGAGGCAAGCACAAAAGGAAGGCAGAAGAGAAGTGATCTTCTAGCAGAAAAGAGTTAAATCTGGGTTCAAAATGCAGTCCATGGAAGATGACTATGGGAAAGACGAAAGAGAATGAAAGCAGAAGAGGAAACATCATTTGCAAACAGGTGGAGGCAACAGGGTGACTCCTGGTTTCTTGGTGGGTTTTCTGATTAGATCAATTGTTTGTGCACAGTAGTTGTCAGCTGGGCTCTTTCCAATCTTTTATCTTATCTGATGGTAAGCAAACAGCAGAAGGAGGTATATGTAGCACGTGCTTGGCACCAGTTATATTTCCTAGCAAGAAGATGGATTTTTTTTCTGAAGCTCTGCTCATAGCAAAGTGATGTTGGCAGAAGCTAAAGCATCTACACATATTGAAGCTGCTCAATCAGCCTAGTTCCCTTAAAGTAAAAATGACACGGAAGGATGATTTCTAATTTTCAGAAGTTAAAGAGGAACTGAAGAAATACAACTAATATGGTGGAACTTAATTTACAGACTTGCAGAGGCAGAAAACAAAACCATTTTGAAAAGAAACACTACACATTTCTCTGAATTAGTATTTTTATTGCTACTTCATCGCAAAATATAAAGAATGTGCAGCATTGGCCCACAAATTTGTATCCCCTTTATATAAAATTTATGTCTTCTTTATATAAAATTTATATTCTCTTTATCTAAAATTCAATAGAGCTGTTAGTAGTTTCAGAAAATTCGCCTGCAAAGGCATATTTAATTACAAGTCTGCCAAATGGGAGTTTCGCTTTCTTTTGAAGAACCTGTTTTACGCAGGGTATTACATTAGTAGGATCTCTAATCTGATCCTGCATGGAAGCTCATATATCCCTGGGAAACGCAAAAGATGGCACACACTGTTTGAAAATGAAGGTTCAATAAAAGCAAGCAAACCCAAGAAACTGGAGTGAATGGAGAAGAATGATCCATCTGTATTAGGGCTTCCTATAGCAGCTGTCACTGATCAGCCATCATGGTAACGTCTAAGGTGCTGCAAAATTGGAGTAGATCCCAAAACTCAAAGGAAGATTGCAGACTAAACGGGAAAGACAGAGGGACATATTTCACAGCTGTCATCCAGATAGGAAAGATATTCCATTCCTTACTCCAGATGGAGAGCAGCTCACATTTGGACGCAGGGAGCGAGGGGGTGACTGAAATGCGAGGATTCATTCATGAGCTGCATGTACAACGCAGCTCTTTTGAACATGTTGCAGTAATGTACCAGGAAAGGCGGGGGGGCATCAGCATAATTAATCCCCTCATGTAGGAAATGTAGGGGTCACTGAAGGGAGCACTGTTGCAGGATACATGCCTCACATTCAGAGCATGTCGGTTTTGCTTTTACATTTATTTTTAATAAATTCCTTAACATTAACTATGGCACTGTAGCTGCAGGGGACCTTTGTCTGGTGACAACTTTCTGCCTCTGTTGACATAATTTCCTTATTAACTCTAAGTGTGAGATTTACTCAATAATATAAATATTTTTATAGAAAGGCATGTAAGCACATAATGGAAAAAATATTTACATAAATATATTGGGGAGAGTGACAGAAATCTCAGTACCAAAAGGTCCTAACAGTGCTTCATCAAAAAAAAAAAAGAGAACTTTACCCGGGGTGTATCAGGCAGACCATCAGCAGCCAATCAAGGGAGGAGATTGTCCCACTCTGCTCTGCACTGGGGCTGTCTCACCTTGAAAATTGTCTGCCGTTTTGGGTGCCACGGCATAAGAAAGATACTAAGCTAAAGGAGGCCCACAAGAATGGTGCAGGGCCTTGAGTGGAACCCATACGAGGTGCAGCTGAAGTCACTTGCTCTGTTCAGCCTGGAGAAAAGGAGACTGAGGGGAAACCTCACTCCACTTACAACTTCCTCATGAGGGGAAGAGAAGGGGCAGGCACTGATCTCTTCCCTGTGGTCACCAGTGACAAGACCCAAGGAAATGGCATGAAGCTGAGTCAGGGGAGGTTTAGGCTGAATATCAGGGAAAAGTTTCGCACTTTGGGTGTTTCGGCACTGGAACAGGCTCCCCAGGGAAGAGGTCACAGCACCAAGCCTGACAGAGTTCAAGGAGCATTTGACAAGACTTTTGGTGTGTCCTGTGCAGGGCTTGGATTTAGACTCGATGATCCTGATGGGTCCCTTCCAACTCAGCATATTCCATTATTCTTGATTCCATGAAACATGCATGAAGTGGAAAGAAGTTGCTTTAAAGGTTCGTAAAGAGCAACTGACCATGCAATATATTGCCAGTAAACTGACAAAAGAACCCTGTGTATTTTCAAGGGGTGTTTTTAATATCCAGAGCATTTCAATGCATCTACTTTACTGAAAAAAAATCATAATATTCATGCAAAACATATAAAAATTAAAGTGAAATAAACCTTGATTATTCTGCCTGCATATATAGACTTTGTAGAGTACATCCTGTATATTCTATGTATTCTTACTATTCATACCATTTGATATGTGTTTACAAGACATGATATTGTTCCACCCAGCTCAGTTCTCCCTAGATGCTTGTAAACTAACATACTGATCTAACAATAGACATTAAATATGACAGTCTGGGGATGTGCCTTGGGGAACTCAAACATTTTTATTTTATTTCATGAACATTTTGCAAGCTTGTACACTTGTTTATGGTTTTTATTGCAACCTTGCATTGTTTGTCTTGCTTCAAGGAAAGGAGATACTGATCTATGAGGAGCTGTTTGCATGTGCTTCTCTCTTCTATTTTCCCTAAGAATAAAGTCTGATTAATGTACTAAAGGCTTTGCCAGAAGCCTGCCTGTCCCTGACTGAAACTGTCACAGACTCTGCAGAATGAAACGGCAGCATGGGGGAGATGCAAAGGGACTGTGCACAAGCTGTTATGAGGCAGAGTCTCAACACAGCTCTGAGGGAAAAAGGAACAGGAGCCCCAAGCTCAGCCCTGCACAGAGACCTCAGCCTTGGCCTCTATATCCACAGGAGTCTTTGAGTGCTGCTAAGGGTCAGGCCAGAGCATCCAATGGTTTGGACATAAGTCAGGGAGTTCTGGAAGACCAAGATCTCCTCAGTCCTAGAGGGATGGTTATGAGAAGAGATCAGGACAGCAGGATGCCTCCACTAGAGTAACTGCAGTCCAACAGCAATGCCTGATGCAGCAAGTTCTGGAGTCATCTCGCAGAAAGGAGGCTCCCAGTAGTGCACTGAAAACCTACCAGAAACTCCTTTATCTCAGGGAACTGCTCTGCTCTTATGATCATTAGCTCATTGCAGCTGTGTATCTCTATCTGAACAATTTATTTCTTCCTTGAAAAACTGTAAAACGTGGATGCATAATGACAACAAAATCCAAAAACTGGCAGTGCTTTATACATGAACGTGAATTCTTGCATTTCAGCCTGCATGACACCCAACAAAAAGCTGCCTCATATCCACCAGCACCTCTGCCTTATTTCACTCTCCATGCCCACATCTCTGCTTGCTCTGCAGACTCTCAGATGACCACTGAAGTCTCCATAAGTAGAATCCTTTGCTGAAGACCCGTTAGCTTCCAAAAGATCTGTGATTTTTGGTAGAAAAAAGAAAAACAGGCAGCTGTCACACAGTACTGCTTGGGTACATTTGATCTCTGAGAACTGCCAGGATATAACCCACAACTCCCCCACTGATGATGATGCTGTTAGATCCCTGATGCACAACTAACAGACCGTTTAGAAGGGAGTGACTGTGGCCCCAAGGAACACCTGAAAGCAGCCAGCCAGCATTGCTGCAGTGCAGCAGCTCTGGGCCCAGGACTGCGATGGCGAGCTCGTCACACAGCAGCAGTGGGCCTGGGGACGAGAGAGGGCTGTGGGCAGGAGCCTGTTGGTCAGACAGCAGGGACCTCCAACGCCACAGAAAGTGGCCAGAGAGGCTGGGAGTACCAAAAAGCCAAACCACCACAGCCATGAAGGTGCTGCACATTTAGCGGGTGGGGTTCACATGACTCATGTTCATGCTCTCCATAGGCAACAGAGAGAAGCAGGCACCCTGAGAGAGACATCCAGATGGGTTTCTATGGCAGACAGATGAGCCATCTCTGAAAGTTTGTTCTCTCCATTGACTGCAAAGGCTGACTACACAGGATCCACAGCAGTGTACTCTGTGGCTCAAAAAAATTGAAAATTATTTCACCACAGTTAGCTTGACTCTATTTTCCAAATATATACCTCATCTAGGACTTCTGTATATTCTGAATTTTGAAAAAACTTGTTTATTTCTGCTGATTTAAATACTATTTACCCACCAGTCAGTTTTGCACTTTGCTTCTTTTATATTACATGATAATAGGCATGAAAGATTTTTATTATAATATTTATAAGTATATTTACACACATTTATTTAGCCTACACATAAACATGTGAATGTGGATTTTTAAAAAATTTTCTTCTCAACCTTCACTGTAAAGTATCATTGCTTTTTTATAAAGCATTCATATGAATATTTACATTTGAAAGTGTGCTACTAGAGATTTACAGTATGCTTTCACATGCTGTATCTCAAATGCGTATAATGGTATACGTCTTGTTTTAGTCAGTAGACTTGAGCACAGTCTGTTTTATATCTTGCTAGGTTCTTCTGAAACCTTTGAAAGAGAAACCAATTACCAGTGATTTCAAGGGGCTTTGGATGGGACTTCTTATTAAGAGAAGTGGCCCAGTTTACTTCTATTTTAAAATTCTCCCTAAGTTGGAAGGCACAGTAATAGCACTGTTACTTTGAGAAATGCCATACACCCCACCTGAACAGACATGTTTGGAGATGTAACACACACATTTGGAAAGAAAATCCTGTAATTGCTGTAAAAGTCACAGGTACTGTGAGGTTGGAAGCAAAGAGCAGCAAATGTGGTGGCTGACCTCAGGCTTATTATCTGTTTCATCCTGCTGTATCATCCACTTCTACCTAGGCTGATGTTCATATTTCAGGCTCTACATAGAGAGCTGAGGCTAAATCCCCACGTCCCTTACCAAAACTGATGTTAATTTAACTTAATTTTCAGACATAGGTTCTTGCTGTGCTTTTTTGCCTGCAAGGTAGGAAAGCATGCTCCTGTCAGATCCTTTTACTCCATTCTAGATTTATGTTCAGCGGTCTGGAGACCTCTCCACCTCTCCTTCCACAGCAATAGACATCTTGGGCATGTCCCTCGCAGAACTCAGAGCCTCTGCTGCTGCTGCTGCTGTGCGTGGCCCCCCAGGATCCCCCGCCCCCAGCACCTCCGTGTCTGCTGGGAATGCCAGCAGCAGCCTGCAGCACTCTGACTGCCACCCTCCCATCAGGGACAAAGCTTCATCTCAGCTTCTGCCTCATACTCCTTGCCCATATGCCTTCATTTTTCATTCTCAATTCATTATATTGCACTTAAATTAACAAAAGAAAATAATGAACAGGAACTATTTAGAGAAAAAACACACATAATTTCGTAGCATCTCTG
The DNA here is from genome assembly GCA_013398955.1 of Callaeas wilsoni. NCBI lineage: Eukaryota > Metazoa > Chordata > Aves > Passeriformes > Callaeidae > Callaeas > Callaeas wilsoni. Next base: position 12,371 of record VWPU01001216.1, on the reverse strand, counting down.
TGCCTTCTGCAAGCTTTACCAGTCATGTTTTCATTTAGACCACTGCCGAAAGTACTGAGCAGCTTTCAGTCAATAACCAGTCTCTGTAGATCCCCCCCCCAGAAAAGACATAGTCAAACCTGAAAATGAGACAGTTGTTTATTCCTCCTAACACAGTTGTAGGTTTTAATAAAAATACCCTGTGATACCAAGCCAAATACTTTAGAGAAATGAAATTGCTCCTGTATCCACACAGTTGTTTCCATCAACCGATCTATAGTCCTGCCAAAGAAACAGAACGGATTTATTTGACAAGACTTCCTTGCCATCAAACCATATTGACTGACATTATTTATGTTTGTTAACCTATCCTTTCTGCTGAATCTCCCAGGGTAACTGTTCCAGTATTACAATGGAATCCAGATTCATGTAAGAGGGGGAGGTGTGTGTGTGTTCTAAGTCCCATTTTCTACCCCTGACATTTGAACTACATTATAGCACTTTTTAAAGTTTCTGAAGTCTTCTTAGCTCTCCAGGATTCACACTAGTGGTTCAGAAGCCGCCTCATCTATTTCCTCCGTAACTTTTTTTGGGGGGATTACTCAGAACTGACAACCTGGAAAAGCTTGGAAGACTTCCATCATCCAAGGCAGGCTCACAGCTTTCACGGAAAGCCTTTTGCCAAGACAACAAGCAGTGCTCAGCCACCTCTCAAAAAGGGAGAGCTGGGCTGGAGAAACAGGGAGTGCCCTGACGAGTCAAGGTTGCTGTGCCCATTCTTGCTGCTCCTGTGCACATCGCCTCAACAGGAAATGCACACCTTTATTACCATTTTGTCATTTTCTTCTGAATACAGTCATAATTAGTGTAATTATTATGCAGAGAGATCCAAGAAATTGCTGCAGAACATGCACACGTCCAGATGGGTTTCTCAAGGTGAAGTGCTGATGATAATACAATTGCTACTACACCTCCTAAATAACCATAAATTCAATGGGAGAAAATGAGGCAACCTAACTTGAGCTCCAGTAGGAGAAAATAAGGACAAAGAACTCAGATTGTATCATAAGGACAGGGAAGAAATCAAAGGATAATGATTTGTCTTTTGTGTTTTAAATGCAGTATTTTGTCTGTCAGATTCATTCATCTGATACAAAGAAGAGCAATAGCATACACTTCCGAGATAAAATCAATTATGTATTATCTTAGAGTTGTACAATCTCATTCTCCACAGAAACTTTAATATGACTTACATATAGCATAATTCTTATTCCAGATCTCTGAACAAAGTTAAATTTTACTGACAGTTCACTGTACAAATTCCAATTTATGGTTTTTCCTGCATTCTCAGAGAGTATAAAATTGTAAAGACCATCTCTGCTTGAAGCAAACTATGAATTTTGAAATATAATTAAAATAAAGGAGAAAATTAAGACTTGTTTGATTTAATTCATTACCTCAGAGCACTTGTGCTTAAAATACCCTCCTATATTTTATGTCGCTTTTTTTAAATACGTGAAAAAAGGCTTTGTTCCTCAAAACTTCCCAAACTGTGGCCAAGTTAGCCACATTTTAATTAGTTTCTTATCTCCATTATGAAATAAAATAAGGAAATAACTCTGGTTTCTGTATTCCGTTAAAGTTTTTCTGTAAAGTTAAAGACTATTTTGTTATCATGGCATTCCAAATTTCAAGCAATCTATTTTTGTAAAAGCTAAAAATAATATATCACATTTCAGATTATCTTTATTTGCCAAGTTTTGGCAGAACTCACAAAGGTACAGCAGAATTTGCTGGAAAATTTGCAGAGTTTACAATGCTTAGCTCATTTTCAAAGGGAAAAGTTAATTTCCATTTCCAAAAAGATTATTTCAGAAACTCCATGTTTTGGGGTTTTTTTTTGTTTGTTTGTTTTGTTTTTGGTTTTGTTTTTTTTTTAGCATGAGGCATTTCAAGCAGTTGAATTTGAGGTTTTTTGTGACTATCCAAGCTGTCATCATGTTGTGCTTCAAGAGTGTTCTCACTAACAAGACAGTAGCCAGCCTATAAAACATTTCATTCATTCCCTCTGAACAGATCAATTCCCATTAAGTCATTCTCATGACATCTCTTAGAGGAAACGGGAATGGAAGGACATCTGCAAGTCAGTGGGACAGTGAGCCTCCATGCAGCAGGACAGAAGGTGATGTGTGAAGCACTAATAGGTAAGTTCCTAACCTGGGCAAAACTTTGCTTTGAGAGCATGGACATTGAAAGGTATAGTTAGTACCTTTAATTCAGTGTGTCCAGGGTTTTACTTTTAAAAGGAGCTGTTATCAGAAAAAAAAAATGGAACAACTATAATCACTTAGACTATTGACAGAACAGCTGATTGGTGTACACACAGATGAAAATATCAAATCTTAGGCAGGAATGAGAAAGAGGTCAAATCACCTTTGTGAACTGTGCTTTCTTAATAATAAACCTGAATTTCTAAACAATTAATATTTTCCAGAAGATCCTCAGTGATGGCATTTTATGGGGAAAATATGCACAAAGTGTAGCACGTAAGCAATGATCGGAAGAGCATTAATCATAACGAACAGTATAGAATGATGGTACTCTCAAGTCTACTTGATGTAGGAGTATCTGATGAGAAGAGATATGTTCCCAGCAACCCCTGCAAGATGCAAAATAGATGATTAATGCAAAAGAATTTGGCAGAGACTGATATTCATAAAAACCACACAACTTCTTGTGAAGTCTGCACTGAAATGCCATGGTCCAAGTTGAAGAGCCAGATTATAATTGTGTACAGCTTTGATCATGGACATTAGAAAAGTACTACCTAAAGCTCAATGTGCTCAAGCCCAGCTGCTTGCTGCTGGCCCTGTGGATAACAAGAGATGTTTCCTCTTCTCTCTTCCCTGGTTTGGCTTTCAGATTCCTTGTCAGAGCCACCACCATGCTTGTGTCATGTTTGTTGCCTTTGTGCTCTAGTGTCCTGTTGAGGTGACTGAACCAACCACAGGAATGCCCAGGGGGCCACATGGCCCAGATAAAGAGGTTTGGTGGGCTGGCTCCAAAGGTTAAATGCCCCTCTGTGAGAATGGCTTCTCTCATTGAATTCCTGTGACCTGATGTAGGCTCGGTCTGTCTGATTGACAGTGGACAGACACCGCTTGTATCTCCTAAGGAAAGGTAACCAGATCTGTCTTGCCCTTCCCTTCTTCCTATAGGTCACTGCTATGTCATCCCTGCCTCCTTCTCTGTACCCCTTTTAAGTGCACCCTGGCTGGAAGTTCCTCCCTCTTCATGTCCGGACCTCTTCGAGGGAGTTTCTACAATAAACCCTTGGAATACCGACCAAAGGGCCGCCTCACTCATTAATTTCTGGCTACGCTTGGGCAATCCATAAGCTCCGTGCCTTCCACCGCACGGGCGAGGGAGCTGCTAGTGAGGCACACAGTGCCACAGAGCGTCCTCCTCTCACACTGGGCACGTCTGGACAAGCTGCAGCTCTCCTGGCCCAGCCAGTGTGCCGGCGAACTAATATAGTGTCCCTCAGTGGACATGGATCAAGCATATGTTTAGAATAATTTCCCTAATAAGCAACTCTGTATTTTGCATAACTGTGATATTGTATAGTCACCATCCACTGAGTGCTATATGTTTCATTGACAGATAAGGAGACAAAATGGGACACATTTATGGGCCCAGGTGCTGTTAGATTCAACACTCTTCTCATTCTCCTCTGATTACCTACTGCAACCAGAAAAACTCCACTAGGGAGCTAGGAATGCATCTTGTCATGAAAACAGTTGCATAAAATGAGAATCATGAGAATGCTGCAGTGAGCATGGGCATAACCTTGGCTATGGAAAAAATTGAGTGAGCAATGTGACCTGAAGCCCTGTTCCCTTAGGCACTCACTTTCAATCTCCTGGACTTTCACAGCTGTAATTTTCTTCCATACATGGCTGCCTATGGTCTTTCTCACAAACTACACTGGATCATTTCAGAGACTGACAGGAGGTAAGGAAATGGGTTTTAAGTTGTTTCCATAGCTGACTAGAGTCAAGCAACCACCATCTGTCACTGAGGTGAATGCTCATTAACTTCTTGATCCCTCTTACTACAGCTCTTCTATCTTCACTGGGCAATTGTTGGGTTTTTTTCCTTGGGTTATCTTTTGTTTTGTATTTTTTTTTACCGGAGAAGGACAAATACCCAGAATGGGATAGTTAAAAATTAATTCTTCTTGTAGTGCACATGTAACTATTTCAGTGAGTATGGAGCACTAAGCATTCAGAACACAGGCAGTCCCTTCCTCAGAGAAATACCTCCAACAACCAGCTTTACCTTTTTTAATCTTGCCCCATTATGATTTAATTATTTTTGCAAAAGCAGAAACTCTAAAGGACTTCACCAAAAAGAACAAACTAAGACACTCAGACCAGTTTCTGGTAAACTAGAAGACAGGAGACTGACCCCCTTTCGACAGGAGAGGGAACTGAATACCTCTACATTTAGCTGGGAATGCTGCTGTTATTTTATTGCTAGAAATTTGGGCTGCTCTCCAGCATGCTTGCTTTGTGTACAGTACTAGTGGGAAAGCAGTTTCGCAAAATGAACCCCACGGATAAGTAATTGTATATCTTGTAAATTCTAGGATTTAGGCAGGAAATCGCAGCTGCTGCAAAATAACTTCCTACTTCTATCACATCTCCTTGAGGTGCAGAGCAACTTGGGCTTTAATAGAAAAGAACTTTCTTTGAAGAGCACAGCTGGAGCATGTTTTGTGGGGTTTGCTGCTCACAATACAAACAGAAGAAGGAAGAGGTGCAGAAATCAAACCCAACAATCCCAGGAATCAAAGTGACATAGCAGTTTTTCTCCTTTCCCCTGACAGACATCTCGATTAGCAAAAGGCTGAGTGTCCCTTCAGAAAATGAATGAAGGAACCAGGGCCTTTTGATTCCCATGAGACTTGTTCAGTGAGTTTTGTATCATTGTTGGAGGGTTTTTAAAATGCCCACGAGAGTTTTTGCTAAGTCAGGGCTCAGAATAAGTACACTCCTTGCTTGATTTCATCTAGGCTCTGATGAAATAGCCTAGTCTCATCCTCTGCTGTGCCTTGGTCTGCACACCAGCTAGTTAGCATTTCTAGGGTGGTATAACACAGTACTCTACAAAGGAAGACTAAGTGGAACCAATAGCAATCAAACTGTATTTTACAAATCTTTCAGCATATATAGCAAACATAAGTCAGGAAAAAAACAGGCTATGAGGTATATTTACCCATGCTCTAGGTTAAACTTGCAATGGAAAATCCCACTCAGAACTAATTTCCTTATCTGAAGCTTAAGAAAATAGGACACAATCCACACGATATCATACATTCACTGACTGGATAATAACTGGGGGGAAGACAGCTCGCATAGAAATAGATGAGAATTAGTGGTGAATTCTGCGACAGGTACCTTAGAAAGAGGATACATACATTTATACATATATATACATTTACAAAGTGTAGTAGCAGTAGCTATTTGGACTAACTAAATTACCCTAAATCCTAAAAACTTCAGACTACCTAGGTAGAATTTAATGAGGCAAAGCTGGACTCTAGGGACACAGTTTAGTGATGGACTTGGCAGTGTTAGGTTAATGGTTGAGCTCAATGATCTTAAAGGTCTTTAAATGATTCTATGATTCTATCTCTGCAAACATGCCATATAATTCTGTTAAGTAAGCAACCAGGAACCACAACATTTGAGTGAGATTATATTATTTAAGTACAGGGTACAGCCTGACCATTTATGACAAAATCAGCAAGTCACCTTTCTATTAAAACTCGATGGACATATATATACTTTTTTAAAAGGCTATGCTTATTTTAAGTGTTTAGAAAGAAACAGTCATTTGAAATCCCTGGTCTTTCAGGCATTTTGTATTTAGTATCTGTTTAAGGTCTTGTCTTTCATTTACACAAAAGTGTATATCACAGTGGTTTGGCATAGTATATGGGAGTGGTTACTTGTAAAAAAAGTATAAGATTATAACAAGACAATTTATCAAAACTTTGGAGCATGGCACAGATTGCAAAGCAGGGTCATTATCCAAGTGCTGTACTGCTTTATAAAGCATTGGTCAGAATCAACAGAGAATCAGTTAAACTCCTGTATCACTGGAGTTGCTCATTTCAATCTATTTCAACTGCATTAAAACAGTACCAGTATCAGCAGGCTCTAGTTACAGCCTGTGCCAAGCTTTGTTTCAGAAAGTGTTGCCACAATCAAAATGCATGGCTCTCCAAGGCAGTTCACAGCCCGTGCAGCCCTCAGACAGCACTTCACAAGAGCCACAGTAAATACAGAGTAATAACTGTAAGAGAAGATTTGAGGCTCAGAAGGAGAAAGACTGGCTGTAGCCAACCAGCAAAGACAGATGCATTCTTGGTTTTGCAATGGAAAGTTCTGATTTGGCCACTATAAAGAGATAACATGCTGACTGCAACAGGCAAGTAACAGCAAGGAAAGTCTGAAGCGGCATTACCTCTCTGCTCTTTTGTGCCGTCCATCCATAACTTCTACTCTTCCAGGGCACAGGGCAATGGCTGATGCAGGGCAATGGCATGGAGTATATCCATGCTCTCCTCCACACAACCAGCAGAACGAGAGAGAATAGCAAAGAGCACAGCAAAGCCCTCGTGCAGCTCAGGGAACATTTGTGCAAGCCAAAGTGCTGCATGTTAAGATCCAGGAGTGAATAAGGGCCCATTTCCTGGCATCTGAGCTCACAAGGAAGGGCTGGTGTTAACAGAGCAAGTTTGGCTTCTGTCCCTAATGGAAGGACCAGCCCCAGGATCAGTTCACAGGACTTGACTACATTTACCTCAGCTGCTGAACATGAAACACATGCAAGGCTTTCAGCAGTTTGCAAAGAACCAGAGCCACTGTCTCGTCTTTGCCCAGGTCATTCCCACCCCCTCACTGTGTGTCCTACAGTACTGGCAAGAGAGGAGGTCAGATCCTTGTACTGGTTTGCCTCATGCACACTGCTAAAATAATGGGGTTTCCATTCCCCCAAGGTGCCCCGAAGCTGCTCCTCAGGACCAGCAAAGCCAAGGGCTCTGGCCAGAGTGAGCTGCACACCAGCAGAGCCGACTGCACCCACCGGTGACAGCCCATAGAATAGGCCCAGAATTGTGCTGAAATTACCATGAAAAATGGAAACAATCTGCCCCAAGCCTACAAAGCTAGTGAATCCTAAGCAAAACATTTCAAAGATTTGACACATCCTGGCAGGTCAACAGACATTTTGGAAATCAAAACCAGCGGTTTCTCCTAGTTTAGTGCTCAGACACAAAACTGAATAGCTTTGCTTGGTACGTATCATGAGGCAGCTCTTGCCTCATTTTAAGGCCATTTACATTCTCCTCCTCTACCCACCTCCCTTGCTGCAGCAACACAATCATTCCACCTGTCCACTGAGCAAGACACCAGCTGAGATCACCTGTCACATCTCATCAGAGCTGCTCAAGCCCTGGTACTTGGCTCACGCCTTGCTGGGGGTATCCACAACCCTCAGGTTCCCAACGCCAGATGCCCAAAGACACCCTACCAGGCCTCCAACTCCCCTGTCTGACATGTACAGCTCCACCACATATCCTGCACCAGCCCTGGGGAGACGTTATGGACTCCCTCAAGCATCTTTAGAGCAGCCAGAAGACATCAGCAGCGAGGGTGAGCTATTTGTGTTTAACAGCCCTTGTGTTAACCTTACCCTGCCTGAATTCACCCACTGGAATACTTTAAAACTCCTGCCTGGCACCCAAAGAATCCTGAAGCAAGGGATATTGCAACTTATCCATTCACCATAGGCAGAGCCCTCACCTCTCCAACTTCCCACCTGCAAATTCGAGCTGATGCTCCCTTGTTTCCTTGTTTCTATGTGAAGAGAAAGAGATTTCCTTGCTGACCTTTTTCTTCTTACTTCTGGCTTTTAGATTTCTCCCAGCTCTTTCTTTACCAGCCTGACCCATTCCAAGCTATGTAACCTTTCAGAAGATATTCCAGATCTTTCTCTATTCTTCTTTCTCTTTGCTGTGGTTCGCTCACTTCTGCTAATTTTTTTTCAAACCAGCTTAAGGAAAATAAAAATATCTGCTTGGTTTTTATCAGTGATATATTAGCTGCAGCCTTTTTTTGAGTAACTCCAAGCTTGATTGCTATTTATTATTTTTAAAAGGAATGGGTGACTAATGGGCTTACTCCTCTCTATAATTTGGATCAATGGTGAATTTCTGTGTGACTGGATTAGAATACAACAGGAGAAGTAAATACAGGGATCTGTCATTGAAGTTTATGGCATGCACACCAAAGAGAAATGTTCCTTATTTTGGCCATGAGGATAAATAACATCTATGTCCATAGTCCTGGAAACAACTTGCTTCTGCCTGAAATTTAAACTGTCACAGTCCAACTGCATAACCAAAATGAGACACCTATCCATGCTCCACTTCAAATGACAGTAGAATTATCAACTCTTGTGGAGCTTTGCTGTAAGCTTTTACTCCTCTGGTCAGAAAAAGCTATAATATGACCCTGGAAGGTAACTAACATATAAGTGTAACATGAAGCTATGATGAAGAAAAAGCACTTTAGCTGCATTATGTCATAAACTATGTGAGATCAACTACACCAGAGATGTCATTTATCCTCAAGATACTTCAATTTTTGAGAAAAACCCACAGTGGTTTATCCCTACAGTGATTTTACCTCAGGATGGTTTGTGATAATCAGTTACTTTGCAGCAAAAACACATTTTTCAAGCCAAAACTGCATGCAGTAGTCAAGGACAAAGAACAGATATGAAGACAGAAGAAATCAGCCCCTCTTTGGTGTTTGCTGAGCAGTCAAGCCTAGCTGGCAATCAGACACAAGGCAATTATTTATGTGCAAACAGCACTTTGCACTCAGTTCTAATTTATATATTTAAATAGAAAACACATATTCCACTAAATCTGTTATGTGCATACCCTTCCCCTGCAGCAAAAATTTACTCTTGCAAAGTAAATTTATCTGATCGCAATACAAAGGTTCTATACTATGTTTGCCAAAAGCAAATACAATGCACTGGCCCCGTCCCCAGTTTTACTTGGTGCTTTTCTTTCTAAAGAAACACAACATTACTAAATTTTCCTGGGTTTCATAATTTCTTTTAAAATTATTTCTGAGGCTGGAGTTATTCCTACAGCAGTTTATACCCCCACATCCCATCCCTCACATCAATTTCCTTTCCTCAACCTTAGGAGTATCCTAGCAAAGGTGATAATATCCATGGGGAGATTCCCCAAAGCTTGCTCTGCCATGACATACAGTGACATACAGAGAAGGTTCAGAACCACTGGCCTGGGTGCTTAAACGATTTTGGGGCACGGTGAGGATGGAAGACCTGTGAGTTGCTTAAGCTCTGCTTAAGCCCCCAGAAAGCACAGGATGAACCCTGAGCCTCCAAACACACAGGCTTCTTACTTTGCATGGCTCTTGTAGTTAGCAGTGAGTTCTGGGCATCAGGATAACTGCATGCATTCATACCAGGTGCTAGATATTTTGTCAAGTAAGTTACTAGATCTATAGCTGTAAAGTATCTGATGCTGAAAATAATTCCAAGCTGAAAGATAAAACAGTACAAAATACCATTCAAAGACTTCTGTACACTGGGGTCACATATTCACAAACAGCAAACTGAAAGCATGACTTTTGAGGTCATTGTATGTTTGCAATTGGCCTGCTCCAGAGAAACCACGGCATCTGGCAGTTATGTGTTCAGGCATCTAAGAAAAGAGCATTGAAAATATTAACATTTTCATCCAGGTCAGCAAGAGCGGCTACAAAAGAAATATTAGAAAAAAACCCAACAGAATAAAGAAGATGGCTTTCAAGATTATGGCTACCTTATATTCAAATAAATATATTTCAATGGCTGGTCTTGGAAAAAGTCATGATCTTTATGAATCATTCATAATGTATTTCTTACTGGATTACTTTGCATGGGATGATGAGTATCTTCCTCCTTATAAGGAAGGAAGATGTATTTATATCTCGGCTCAGCCTGTGAACGCAAGGCTCTCTGGTAATTTAATTCTTTAAATCACTGCAAAGCCCACTCATGCTAATGGCAATAGTTTACTTACAAAGCAGGCCAGGAACTGACAGCCATTAAAACTAATACGGTATTTCTAAGTTAGTGAATCTATAATATAAAGAAAACAATAAACTTCACCCAATCTGAAGCATGTATCTGGAAAATAAGGGCTTGGATTCATTTCCTTTGGTATATTGAAGTTTCTTTCCATGAAATTCCTGGTTTGCCACCTTAATTCCTCCAGGAACACTTCTGATATCAAAATGTATTCTAGAAGTGTATGTGTTAAATAATTTAAACTGCATTTTTTACTGCATGCATCACATTTTCAGTTTTGCTATTAATTTTTCACCATTATATGATTATTATGTGTAATCAGAAAACAAAGTCAACACCTAGAAAGCGGATGGCTTAAACAGGATTTGAAAATGATGCTGTGATATCTTCTCTTCTACATTTTTAGACAAACCTATATATTCATAAACAGAGACTATATAAATATTGACAAACAAAAAAGGACACACAAAGAAAATGGAAAATATAGAGCTGCACAAGATTCACTGTATGTGTCATGTATGATATTTAACTTTATTTACAGCTAATGTAGTTTATAATCCACTTCATCATCAGATACCATAATCCAACATTATACTTCAGGTATTGCTTTCCTACTTACAGCACTGTTAATTAATTACAAAAAAAAAAAAAAAAAGCTGCACCCCTAGTTCAGTTGAAGCATTTTCTGAATTACAGTAACATATTGATTCTTTCAATGTAAGAAAACTAAATCAAATCCCAGCAGCAGATGAACACCTAAAATGGACTTAGGGCTCAGAATGGCTCATTTTATTTCTTGAATTGTGAGTTCGGGGGGGAAAAAAACAACTTACAATAGAAAATTATTACAATTTTGTAAAATTGTTCAATCCATTAAAAAAACCCCAAAAGCTCAAAGAAATATAGATAACTAAACACACACCTCCCTTTCTCCCCTACCCCCACCCCCTGGTAAAAATTTTCCTACTAGGACATCCTAGTTTTGGCTGGGATAAAGTTAATTTTCTTCCTAGTTGCTGGTACAGTGCTGTGTTTTGAGAATAATGTTGATACGACACCGATGTTTTAGTTATTGCTAATAGTGCTTACCCTAAGTCAAGGACTTTTCAGTGTCCCATGCTTTGCCAGTGAGCAGGTGCACAAGCCAGGAGGGAGCATGGCCAGGGGAGCTGACCCGAACTGGCCAAGGTGATATTCCAGAGCAGGGACCATAATCCTCAGTATATAAACTGGGGGCAGTTAACTGGAGGCTGCGGATGCCTGCTCGGGTATGGGATGGGCATCGGTCAGTGAGTGATGGGGAATTGTGTTGGGAATCACTTATTTCTCTTGGGCTTTACTCCTCTCTCTCCTTTTCATTACAACTATTATCATTGTTATCGTTATTACTATTTTTGTTATTATTATCATTAGTATGATCTGTATAATTATTATACTTTATTTTGCTTCAAATATTAAACTGTTCTTATCTCAGACCCCGGGGTTTACCTTTTCCCTTCCCGATTCTCCTCCACCCGGGATGGGGCAGGGTGGGGGCCGGGGTTAACCGGGATCAGGGGAAGGTGGGGCGGCCGGGCCGGGAGGGGGCAGGGCGGGAGCCGGGGTTACACCGGGATCAGGGGAAGGTGGGGCGGCCGGGCCGGGAGGGGGCAGGGCGGGAGCCGGGGTTACACCGGGATCAGGGGAAGGTGGGGCGGCCGGGCCGGGAGGGGGCAGGGCGGGAGCCGGGGTTACACCGGGATCAGGGGAAGGTGGGGCGGCCGGGCCGGGAGGGGGCAGGGCGGGAGCCGGGGTTACACCGGGATCAGGGGAAGGTGGGGCGGCCGGGCCGGGAGGGGGCAGGGCGGGAGCCGGGGTTACACCGGGATCAGGGGAAGGTGGGGCGGCCGGGCCGGGAGGGGGCAGGGCGGGAGCCGGGGTTACACCGGGATCAGGGGAAGGTGGGGCGGCCGGGCCGGGAGGGGGCAGGGCGGGAGCCGGGGTTACACCGGGATCAGGGGAAGGTGGGGCGGCCGGGCCGGGAGGGGGCAGGGCGGGAGCCGGGGTTACACCGGGATCAGGGGAAGGTGGGGCGGCCGGGCCGGGAGGGGGCAGGGCGGGAGCCGGGGTTACACCGGGATCAGGGGAAGGTGGGGCGGCCGGGCCGGGAGGGGGCAGGGAGGGGCCCGGGGTTACACCGGGTTAAGGGGAAGGTGGAGCGGCCGGGC